>JAJSRW010001276.1:0-36589 GCA_022414725.1 Microglena sp. YARC | reverse complement strand
CAAAGAAGGAGAGATTGGGTAAGCTAGTATCATTTTTATCTGTATCTGTATGCTGTATCTGTATCTGTATGCTGTATCTGTATGCTGTATCTGTATCTGTATCTGTAATCTGTATCTTTGTATCTGTATCTGTATCTGTATCTGTATTAAAAAGGTATCTGTATCTGTATCTGTATCTGTAATCTGTATCTGTATCTGTATGCTGTATCTAAGGTATCTGTATTAAAAGGTATCTGTATCTGTATCTTGTATCTGTATCTGTATCTGTATTTAAAGGTATCTGTATCTGTATTGTATCTGTTATTTTAAGGTATCTGTATCTGTATCTGTTCAAAAGGTATCTGTATCTGTATTGTATCTGTATCTGTATCTGTATCTGTATCTGTATTGGGAAAGGTATCTGTATCTGTATCTGTATCTGTATCTGTATCTGGTATTCTGTATCTGTATCTGTCATCTGTATCTGTATCTGTTCTGTATTCAAAGGTATCTGTATCTGTATTGTATCTGTATCTGTATCTGTATCTGTATCTGTATCTTGTATTTAAAGTATCTGTATCTGTATCTGTATCTAAAGAAGTTATCCTGTATCTTAAAGGTATCTGTATCTGTTTTATCTGTATCTGTATCTACTGTTATCTGTATTAAAAGGTATCTGTATCTGTATCTGTATCTGTATCTGTATCTGTATCTGTATCTGTATCTGTATCTGGGCATCAAGCCTTAGGCAGCTAAAGAAAATCAAAGCTGCCTAATATCAATGGACCCTCCCTAGGGTAAGGGGCATTAGATAAAGGGGCCCACTTGCGAGTACCTTTATTTATGCCCAGGTACAGGGGCCCAAAGGTACTTGAAGGCTCGCAAGTACCTTTCAAGTACCTTTACGGCCCTCTGGTAAGCTAGTACGCCCCTAGGCGTACTAGCTAGTGGGCCCCCCTCTACACCCCAAAAGGGGGGGGGCGGTACTCGCAAGTTTCTTGGGCAGCTTTACCTTTCCTTTAGCTGGCCTAAATATAAGACTTGATTTAATGCCCAGAGTCATAGGCCATTCAAGTACCTTAATGGCCCCTGTATCTGTATCTTAATGGGCATTAAGGTACTTCGCAAGTGGGCCCCTTAATGCCCCCTAGGGGTAGGGAGGGGTCCCACTTGAAGGTACTTGAAGGTACTCGCAAGTGGGCCCCCTTTTTAATGCCCCTAGGGTAGGGAGGGGTCCCACTTGAACTGCCCATATCAATAGGGCGTACTAGCTAGTGGGCCCCCCCAAACCAAAGGGCCCCCTTGTCTTTTTGTCTTCCCTTGTCTTTTGTCTTCCCTTGTCTTTTTGTCTTCCCTTGTCTTTTTGTCTTCCCTTGTCTTTTTTGTCTTCCCTTGTCTTTTTTGTCTTCCCTTGTCTTTTTTGTCTTCCCTTGTCTTTTTGTCTTCCCTTGTCTTTTTTGTCTTCCCTTGTCTTTTTGTCTTCCCTTGTCTTTTTGTCTTTTGGGGGCCCACTAGCTAGTACCCGCCTATGTCTATGGTCGGTACTTGCTTAGGGCATCAAGTGGGACCCCTCCCTACCCTAGGGGGCATTAGATAAAGGGAAGGGGCCCACTTGCGAGTACCTTAATGCCCAGATACAGGGGCCATCAAGTGGGACCCTCCCTAGGGGGCATAAAGGGGGCCCACTTGCCAAGTATTAGGCAGCTAAGAGAAAAGCTGCCTAATATAATACTCGCAAGTACCTTAATGCCCAGATACAGAGGGCCATTCAAGTACCTTTATGGCCCCCTTGAGGGGGCCGGTACTCGCAAGTGGGCCCCTTTATCTAATGCCCCTTACCCTAGGGAGGGGTCCCACTTGAAGGTACTTGGAGTACCTTAATGCCCAGAGTCATAGGCCATAAAGAAAGGTACTTGAAAGGTACTTGAAAGGTACTCGCAAGTCTTGGGCAGCTTTTCTTTACTTTCCTTTAGCTGCCTATGGATGGTAAGACTTGAAGGTACTTGAATGGCCTATTACTCTGGGCATAATAGAAAGGTACTCCAGGTACCTTCAAGTGGGACCCCTCCCTACCCTAGGGTAAGGGGCATTAGATGAAGGTAAGGGGACCACTTGCGAAGTACCTTCAAGTACCTTTCTTGATGGCCTATGACTCTTTTATGGGCATTCAATGAAGGTACTCCGGGTACCTTTTGGGCCCATTACTCTGGGCATTAATGAAGGTACCCGCGAGTATTATATTAGGCAGCTTTTCTTTACTTTAGCTGCCTATGGTATGGTATGGTAATACTTGGCAAGTAAGTGGGCCCCTTCCAAGTACCTTTAGGGCCCCCTGTATCTGTATCTGGGCATTAAGGTACTAGCAAGTATTAGGCAGCTAAAAGAAAAGCTGCCTCATTCATACTTGGCAAGTCTTGTCTTGGGCAGCTTTTTCTTTTCTTGACTTTCCTTTAGCTGCCTATGGATGGTAAGACTTGAAGGTACTCGCAAGTGGGCTCCTCCCCTTAATTTAATACGGTGATGCTCTTGACCACGTGCGACGCAGCCGTAAACAAGTTGGAGGCGAATGGCAGGAAGTTGACACACGACGATGAAGTTAGTCGGGCATCTGTCATGAACCTGGCCAAGGCAGACGCAATCATGCGTTAATCAGACACGAGGTTCTAGCTGCCTCCTTCAAGTCGATCATCCGCCATCCGCTTGGGGTAGGACACGACCTCTATCTCGACCGACTTAGTCGCAGTGCCAACTGCCAACTGCCAACTGCCAACTGTCCTCCGCCCTTGTCGTACGTCCGCAAGCTCATCACAACGGTGAAGCCTGGCTCAATCTCGACTCTGACCGACTTGTCGATGAAAGTTGACCTGGAGAAGGAACCGTCAATGCACATGGGCTTGACCGGACTCTCGACCGCGAGCACAAGGTCGATGTTCGGGAGCAACCGCACCTTGTCCACGTCTCGTTTGATCAACCACACCTTGGGAGGTGCGATGGAGGACGATGCAACTCCCACCGACATTCTGCACCTAACCTTGCACTGACCTTGCCTGGTCGAGACCATCTTCTCGCACTGGACATAGTTGGTGATGTTGGACTGCACTTGTCCTAGCCCCTCCCTCTCGAGCATGTACTTCTCGACTCTGTCAACGACCTCCGAGTCGTTGGATCGTTGGACCTCAGCCCCAACTCCATCTCGGAGTCATGTCTCACCTCGGAGGAGAAGGTCCTGGGCAACTTCGGCTCACGACGGCACTTGAATGGCCCCATGGTGGTGATGGGGATGCCCTCGTTCCATCGGACTATCCATGATGTGTCCTTGAGGCTCATCTCTACCGACCTGCACTTGCACAAGTCAGCTTCCAGAGCTCGTCAGCTGCCCTCAAAGGCTTCATGGCGGCTGCTGTGACCACCTTGTGCTTGCCGCATACAGCGCATCTGACAGAGTCATCGGACACCTCGTTCGCCTTGTTGTTGATCGACATCTTTATCGGACAGGGCCTTGTACCTATCAAGTCCTAACCCGAAGGAACACCAACGCCAACCGGCCATCGTCCGGCAAGTTCGCGGTGAACACAGAGGCCATGGCATCATCATGAACACATGAACACATGAACACATGAACACATGAACACATGAACACATGAACACATGAACATTTGTGCCCCACCTCTCAGGACAGGCCCCGACCTCAAGATGAACAGCACCACCACCGGCACGATGGACAAGGCCCTATTGGGACGTAGGATGTCCGAGACCCCATTGGTCAATGCCTTTGCGGTTGAGACGATGAACAAGTCGAGGTTGATGTTCCATCCGAACTCCGAGTACAAGCGGCAAGGTGTTGGGGTCTACACCGAGATAATGGCGTTCCCGTCGATAGTTGCCGGGCGCGAGGCTGTGTTCGAAGAGGACGTTGTCAATGCTCCACGTGTTCGAGGAGTTCAACACCAGGCTGATGGCAGTTGGCCAGATGACGGACGAGTTTAGGGCCGAGGCATCTTAGCTGATAATCAGGAAGCTGGCCGGCAAGATGGGTGTCATGAGACGTGGCCTGGTCGGTGCTCGGCCCATGAACACAATGAGGTCGGTTGTCACACCGAGTATCGACCCAGACCCGACGCTCGTCCTCCTGAGCGCCAGACTCTTCGAGAGGGCAGTTGTCCTTCAGGAGGAGGAGAACGGTGCCATTGTCCCTCGGAAGCTGAAGCCGGGGGACCGTGCCGTGATAGGGAGATGCCCTACCAACGGCAAGGGCGGTACCATCCCGGTTGTTGTTCATCCTAATCCTAATCCTAATCCTAATCCTAATCCTAATCCTAATCCTAATCCTAATCCTAATCCTAATCCGGACAAGGACGATCCGACGATGAGGGTCAGTGTTGCGCTTGCCCCGATGAACAACATGGACTTCGACGGAGACGAGCTCTATCTCATCTTCCCAACGACGAGGAAGTGAAGTCCGTGCTTGAGATAGACGCCGCCATGGAGGATGTGTGGACAGACCAACGTAAGTTGCCGATAACCAAAACCAACTTGGTGGAGGACAATGTCCGCACCCACTTCATGACAGCCACAGGCGAGAGGATAGACGTACATGTGCCTCCGGGTTTTGACATGACCAGGACCTTCGGGCAGATGGCCGAGTTCAGCAGCACCATGGCCAGTGGAGCGTTGAGCACAAGGGACATGTTGGATGTCGGGTTCTACGGGACAATGATGATGAAACCAGCCAACTGGAACTGGAACTGGAACTGGAAGGCGACATTGGACTTGACCGCATCCTCGGCTGACGTGGCCTCGATAGTGGACAGGTCCAGGACGCAGATCTCCCTTCAGGCTAGATCCAACATCATGGTCCATCTCGCGTACACAACAATGAGGAAGATGGTCTATTCGGCAATGTCCATCAACATTGTGCTCAAGAGCCGGAACTACATGTCAGTGTCCATGATGGGTGTCAGTCGGATGATAGGGCCTCTGTCCAGACCAAACGACCTGACCTTGTCCTCGATCTTGACGGCCATCGCCAAGGTGAACAGCAATGTCCATCAGGCCGCACTGGATGCAAAGAAACATGGCTACGTCAAGAGCAAGAGGGTGTTGGCCTTTCTTCATTCAGACCATCTTCGCGAGCAATGCGGGCGGGATACGTGTCCAAGGAGACCGGCAACTGTCGGTACTGTCGGTTGTGCCCCACGAACAGGCAGACGGGGTCGATGTCGTGCGTGCTGCAGACTCGTCGGACGATGTTATGGCCATGATGAATGTCGTGAAGGCATGTGCCCTTCATTGATAGACTCAATCGACATGACCACCGCCGAGGTTCTGTCCTTCTCCGTGTACGTGATCATGTTCATGTCCGTTACCAGCACCGTCTCGGTGTGCGATGTGGATGGACGTGGCTTCCGGACCCTATCGAGGGCAACGGACGACGTGACCTACTCCATCTCCATGGCGATAGGCAACATTAGGACGTTCTCGGAGGTTTGACACAGTCGCCAGCCCCTGTGCTACGGCACGCCGATGGCGGACATTGTCATGGGCAGTCGCGTTCCGTCTTCACGGTGATGAGAGGATGGGACATGTCACATCCGCCTTGTGCAGACAAAACCGGCACCATGTCCAGTGGCCTGTCCATCATCTGGCTGATACATCGGTCCCCACTTCGACCTGGTGTCCGGACCGAACTTCACGTTGAACATGAACACGATCAAGGTCCGCTACCTTCATCCTTCATCCTTCATCCTTCATCCTTCATCCTTCATCCTTCATCCTTCATCCTTCATCCTTCATCCTTCATCCTTCATCCTTCATCCTCACGCGCGGCTTGACCCACCGAAGCACAATGGCGATGCGGGGATGGACATCCGGTCCGACCAGGACATTGTATTGTCGTGCCACATGGCGAACGTCGTCTGGTCTCGACAGGGGTCTCAGCAACACCACCGCCAGGTACGTACATCAGGATAGCACCAAGGTCAGGCCTCAGTCTGAAGGATGGCATAGACATAGCCGGAGGTGTTGTCGATGCTGGGTACAAGGGCGAGATCAAGGTGATCATGGTCAATGCCTCGGACAGGGACTTCCATGTCAGGCGCGAGATGGCAATTGCCCAGCTGATTGTGGAGGTGTGCATAAGCGACCTCACGATACGATGGAGATCGTGTCCGAGTTGCCAGATGAGGGTGAGCGCGGTGTACGTGGCTTCGGGTCCACGGACGAGCCCACCCCTTGATGCGACAGGATAAGGATGAAGGGTTTTGATCAAAACCCGACGAAACCGGTGGTCGTCGGCTACATGTGACCATTGGCAGCTTGTCTGGACACGACAGCGGTGTTCCTACCCTCGGCCAGACCAATGATGCAGGTCAAGGAGCTCGAGTCCGGGAGGACCTTCAGATGGTCGATGGTCGATGGTCGATGGTCGATGGTCGATGGTCGATGGTCGATGGTCGATGGTCGATGGTCGATGGTCGATGGTCGATGGTCGATGGTCGATGGTCGATGGTCGATGAACCTCATCCTCCAGTGCGCGTTCTTGTTCAGCACCCCAAGGATGAGCTTCCTCAACTCGGCAAACGACTTTGCGACCAACTTCGGAGGACCGAGGTACTGCATGGAGCCCCTACCGAACACCTTCAGGTTCAGGTTCAGGACGCCGCAACAGGGTGTCTTGATGGTCAACCTGAAGTCGTCCGTGTAGTCGACAGACACAAAGGGGACGGGTTCTTTATCTTCCCCTGTGCCGTAGAACGGGGTGAACATCGCATAGTCCGATATCATGTCCATGCAACTGCGTCCCATGACGCACAACTTCTCAACTGGCCTGTCACCGACCATGCCGGTCACGGTGAAGATCAATGGCATGAACGACAGGTTGACGTTCGAGGGTTGGGGGTTGGGGGCACGAGATGTTCGTCTCCCTCTGCATCTGTTCGATAACGGACGCCGATGCGGCACCGGTCATGAACCCATTGCGCGTGTCGATGCCCCGCTTGTCCCTCTCGCTTATCGACGTCATGTTGTCGATGAACGTCCGCACATCACATCGGGAGTTGAAGCTGACCATGCACCTGAGCACAATGGGAAGCTCCAGCTCGATACCTCGGGCTCGATCGTCCATACGCGGAGGTGGGGAACCTCGCCAACTGCGCTGAGATTATCCCATCCCATCCCATCCCATCCCATCCCATCCCATCCCATCCCATCCCATCCCATCCCATCCCATCCCATCCCATCCCATCCCATCCCATCCCATCCCGGGCCTCATCACTGGCGATGAAGATCAATGTCCGTCTGCAATCGGTCCTATCACCGACATCCACCTCTGTCCTGAAGAGCGGGTTGTCGCGCATCATGTCGGGGAACAGGCCCTTTAACACGGCGTTTGTGACCTTCAACGAAGCCTGGCTTGTCCTTGGCCTGCCGGGGACGATCCTCATTGACGACATGTTGTTGAGGACTAGATCAGGGATAGAGCATCTGTGTGCGAATAAACTAAACATTGCGCTTGTACAAGGTGTTCCTTCACACCATCCCCAGGATTGCCACTGACCGACCATCGACCGACAATGTCGCTGGACATCTCCCCCGTCGATGGACTCGATAGATGCAACATGAAGTTCGAGGACTTCATCAGGGCCTGCGACAGGATCGTCGTCCGGATAGGATAAGGGCACAATCGTCGTGGTCCATCCGAATCCGAAGAGGAACAT
Source organism: Microglena sp. YARC (assembly GCA_022414725.1). Taxonomy (NCBI): domain Eukaryota; kingdom Viridiplantae; phylum Chlorophyta; class Chlorophyceae; order Chlamydomonadales; family Chlamydomonadaceae; genus Microglena; species Microglena sp. YARC. The sequence continues at coordinate 28,895 of JAJSRW010001276.1, read as the reverse complement.
CCCAACCCAGGTTGAGCCTCCGTCTATCAGGTTCAGGGTGAATGCCTACGATGGCCTGAACAACACAACTGGCTCATCATGGAGACCGTCTCGATAGTCACACGGAGGATGGCCTCTTTCATCTTTCATCTTTCATCTTTCATCTTTCATCTTTCATCTTTCATCTTTCATCTTTCATCTTTCATCTTTCATCTTTCATCTTTCATCTTTCATCAAGGAGGATTAAGTTGACCTCGTGAACCTGGTCCTACTGACCCTCGCCTCGTACGAGTACGACGTCAACAAGTCGGTCGTGACCTTGTGCTTGGGCATGAACACGATATGGAACATCATATCCAAGGTGTGCTACGAGATGGAGCACAGGGACGTGACAGAGGCGAGGGTGATGTCCAAGAGGTTCAAGCAGATAGTCGAAGGCAGATGTCCATTGAGATACAGGATGGCAGTCGAGCCCGAGATGATCCCGCCGGACACCCGCGATAATCCCCCTGACGACATCCTGATCCTGTCCGCCATTGCGCACGTGACCATCGACAAGGTAAGGTGCCGAGTAGACTGGGCATCACCAACGACGTTGGCACGAGGTCCTTCCACATGCCCAGCGTCCCGTGGATGTAGACGGTGGTGTAAAAGCGACACTGCCTCTTGCCGCAGAACTTGATCTACATGATGGAATTATCGGCGTCCACATTCGGCTAGATAAAGTTGGGTGTGCTGTTGCCTGAGGAGCCATCCGCCCTGAGTACGAGATGAAGTCGACACGTGAGCGTGACCAGAAGAGGACGTTCGACATTGTCCTCGGCCCATTGATGAACATCAACTTGCCGGTTCGAGGTGTAGTACGAGATCGATGTGCGGGTGGGAGCAACATGATGAGGGTAGTGGACAAGGACGGATCATCCTACGGCATCAGTCCGAGTTCGACTGCCGAAGTTGTGATGAATCATCGGTCGCCATGAAGGCCCTGGTGAGTGGGGGCTCGACCGCGTGGATCAACAACGTGCTGCACCTTTACCTTTACCTTTACCTTTACCTTTATCTCCCATCCACATCGTACTGGGTCAAGTTGTGCTCATCACAGGCCAAGTCCCACATCGCTACCTCTGTCCTGAAGGTCAACAAGGTCAACGCGCCGGTCAGTTTTGCCCAGGCCGTTGAGCCCTACCTGGTGATAGTCCAGAACGAGACAAAGCTGACCTACACCTCCAACAGCACAGTCTGTCTTGGGGGAGCAAGACTGTCGTTCGAGGTTAAGATGGTGAGGAACGCGGAGGACAAACCCGAGGCTGCGGTGGTGTTCAGTCAGATCGGGACCACGAGGGACTGCTTCGTGACCAAGTGCCCCAGGCTCGGGGGCACGATTCCGAACGTGGTCTTCCTCTCCAGGGCATTCACCAGGATAAGGACCATGATGCTGCCTTTCACACACGACCAGCAGACCCTCGTCTTGTACTGGATAGGGCGGGTCCTCATCGGGGAGGGGATGTGTCAACCGTCCCTGCCATGGTCTTGTACGGCAAGGGCGGGGAAGAAGGGAAGGCAAGGCAAGGGTGCGTTCCTGGAGAGGTTGAAGTCGTGCCTCAAGCCTGTGATGAGAAGCCCGATGACAGACGCGATGGACTTCGGGTCGAAAGCTCCATCCGACGAGCTGCTCTCACTGATGTCGGACTCAAGGTAAGGTAAGGTAAGGTAAGGTAATGTTCAACTCAATCGACGAGGTGTCCATGAAGTCCGGCATCAATGTGGCCAACCTCAAGACGCTGCAGTCGGGCGCCAGTGTGACGACAAGTTCAGGATCCGACGTCATCCTCAAGAGCGGGATGTTCTGGACCACGAACGACATGCCGTCATCTAGTTCGTGTTCTATCAGCAACAGCGTCGGTAGGAGGATGTACCTCTTCATTATATTATGAAGAACTCGACCATTGCCGACACAGAGGGGAAGAGCTACGCCAATGCCAATGCCAATGCCAATGCCAATGCCAATGCCAATGCCAATGCCAATGCCAATGCCAATGCCAATGCCAATGCCAATGCCAATGCCAATGCCAATGCCAATGCCAATGCCAATGCCAATGCCAATGCCAATGAGGTGCCGGACGACATGGAAGCACGTGCCCTAGTGACGTGCGCCATACACGTGGCCAAGCTGTACTCGCATGTGCCATGCTCCCTGGAGATAGCCGTGGCGACCATCTTCAAGTCCCAAGTCCACGGTCAATTTCGTGTTCGTGATGGCGCCCATCATTGAGGTCGATCCCCCGACCACAGACGAGATGGACGCGGGGGTTACCTGCACCAGGGTGGTGGACGCGATAACGGCGACATGGATCATGGCCCTGAGATCATCCCTGGCAATCGAGAGGATGGTCGGGGTCTTCAGGTCGATGTCAACATCCTTGACCTCGGTGGTGCCGAACACTGACTTGGTCTATGTCAAGGGCGTGGCTCCGCGAAGATATCGGCTCAAGCCCAGGATGGCTGGGAAGTACACCGAGCTGCTGGACCAGAACATGAGGTTGGGGCTGAAGGCATCGATGGAGTTGTACCTAGAGACGATCATGCATGGCCACCGATGACATGATGGAGATCCTGAACCCCGAAGATGGACCGGACAGTTGTTGATGGTGTTGCCGGTGTTGCCGGTCATGGTCAACGTGGATGGACAAAACGCGTGTTCGGAATCATTATCTTGTACACACTGCATCGACAGTAACGTAGATCATCGACACTGCCAACATGCAACATGCAACATGCAACATGCAACATGCAACATGCAACATGCAACATGCAACATGCAACATGCAACATGCAACATGAGCTCGGACAAGAAGCAGTTGTTCCCCTGTTCCCCGACAGCGAGGGCGAGGAAACGGGCGACGGAACAGGTGCATCCACCCAGGCGTCATTGGCAGCCCCAATTGCCCTTACCGAGACGCTCGTGACCACAATGTCCAACATCGGCGGCGGTGCTCGTCCATCCCACGGTGCCCCGAAGGCTCCGGCGAACCCGAACCCTAATCCGGGCAACACCAAGAAGTCGAAGGACCACAAGGCTCCGAACAGCCGCCTGGATAAGAACGATGCTCCTGGCGGAGTTGAGCCCAAGACCGAGAACAAGATCAGGATCATCGGTGGGTCGACCTGGTCCTCGGGATCGACGTCGGAGGCCAAGGACCCGGACGTGAGCGAAGCTGACCTGGCTAAGCTGGCGCTCTACAGGAGCTGCGACTGGTCGGTCACGCAGAAGTTCGTGAACTACAATACGAACAAGATCATGAGCACCACTGCAAACGACTCGATCTACGTCAGGGCCGGATTGCCTTGTACCCTGTACCCTGTACCCTGTACCCTGTACCCTGTACCCTGTACCCTGTACCCTGTACCCTGTACCCTGTACCCTGTACCCTGTACCCTGTACCCTGTACCCTGTACCCTGTACCCTGTACCTTGTACCCTGTACCCTGAGGGTGGCGGGCATGCTCCAGGAGATGGTGCTCAAGGAGCCCAGGAAGGGTGTCCAGCCTCATCTCGTCATCGGGAGGAGCAAGTCGTCCGCCGTTGGAGAGGGCAGGGACGAGAAGGTGATGTACTTCTCCGATGTGTCGATACTTGCCGATGAGGGTCGTACTACGATCACCCAGATGAAGTGCAAGCACGTGGTCGTCTGTGGACTGAGCCAGAGTCAGTTTAACAAGGCCACTGCAGCTAGTAGGGGGAGGTCATCCGGCCACAACCGCTTCATGGGCAACGAGTTTGCGAGGATAGGCCTGCCACTTGCCCACTTCCTGCCGGTCATCACCACGGCCCTGAGCGCCTGTGCCAATGCCGACAGCGTCACCATGACTCCGCACTATGCCTATATGCAGGCGAGTTGGGGCACCAGAGGCCAGCCCTGTCACGTGACCTACTCGGTGGGCGACAAGACCGACAGGCAGTTGGACAACCAAATGGACCTGCACCGCATGCTCAAGGGCAAGTCGGCCATTGGCATTGCGACAATCGGGATAGCGATATCCGGTCAGTCCAAGATCGATCCCAACAGCCACACAGCCACACAGCCACACAGCCACACAGCCACACAGCCACACAGCCACACAGCCACACAGCCACACAGCCACACAGCCACACAGCCACACAGCCACAGGATGGTGTCCGACCCAGCCACCAGCAAGATCTCGGCGAAGATCTACGAGTTCCGGCTGATAAAGTCGAAAGTCGAAAGTCGAAAGTCGAAAGTAGGGCGATTGGTCGAGCGGAGACGTGTTGAACACAGCGGCACTGGAGGTTTACGCCGAAGAGGAAGAGATGGCCGCCTTGGGCATAGACGATGCCGAGACCTTCAGCGGTCCTGGTACAGCCCCCATGTCTATCGAAATCGGCCACGGGTATGATCAAGACTTTGGCGACGAGTCCGACGATGGCCACCGCTTGTTGTGACGATGTCCTGCACGATGTCAAGATGAGGATGGTGTGCAGACCAGAGTTGTTGTCCGACTGGGAGGGGAGGGGAGGGCAGGACGGGTGTGGATGGCTGTCTGGATAAAAACTTCATCTCACACTCCGAGATTGAGATGGAACTCGCTCGCGACGGATGTGCGGAACGTGCAGATGACGTCGTACATCGGCTGTTGGTCAAGTCGGCTCGGGCAACTCCAATCGACTTCAAGAACCACTATGGCACACAAGCCGACAGGGTGCATGCCATTGTCCGGTCATCGGTGGCGGCGATGTTACCGTCGGCTGACTTGGAGAAGAGCTTGCCGTTCATTGCCGGTCTTCTGTCCATTGTCCATATCCCACGCCATCCCCTTCAGCTTGGTGGTGATCGCCGAGAGGCCATACACCAGCGTGATGGTCCATGACGTTGCAACTGCCATGACATTCGCCCCATGTGATGTGGAATATCCTCCGCCCACTGTCCAGGTCATGGCACAGTCAATGGCCCTGTGCTCTGCCGACAGCGGACAAGGCCCCCGCCTTGGAGCTGAACAGTACGAGGCGATGTTCATGGACCCGTTCCAGATGAGATGATCAGGAGAGGCGTGGTCCTTGTCAATGCCTTGCCCTTGGTAGCGAAGGACGGGACCGGGACAATCTGCAACGTCATTAACGTCATTAACGTCATTAACGTCATTAGGCTGAGGTCGGAGATGACGAAGATGATGGCCCACATAATCGACGTGGTCTATTTCGATTTCGATCATCTGACCAAGTCCGGATGCAGACCGGTGGAAGTTGCCCTGATGGGTGAGTCTGCCAAGTCGCTCTTGTCCGCGATGTTCTCCGCGTTCCCTAGCACCAGGAAGCAGGAAGATGGTCAGGGCCAACAGCTGTGTCAATCCCGTGTTCATTGCGAGGAAGCACCGGCACAGTCTACAACATGCGGGTTCGGCACCAGGCTACGGGACATTCGACTTGCACAAGGTACAGACGGCATTGAGATTGAGATTGAGATTTAGGAGGAACCCCGAGCTGGGGACGTTCAACGCCAACATGGTCGGGAGGACGTTCAGCTCCGGGTACAGAGTCTATGCCAGGGCGATGTTGACCCAGTTCGCGAGTTCCTCCTCAATCTCAATCTCAATCTCAATCTCAATCTCAATCTCAATCTCAATCTCAATCTCAATCTCAATGCCGGTTCAAAGACTTTGCCACCTACTTGGTCGCAAGGTTGTGGACGTAATCGACTGGCGATCTGTGAGCGATAAGTTGACCATCGAGGCCAGGCAGATGTCCGATAACAACGTTGGCGGAGGCAAGGCATCGACATCGTACATGCCGGTGATCTACACCTCGGACGCGGTACAACCGAGGGATGAGAGCCGTGGCGATGGTCGTGGTCGAGGTAGTGGCAGGAACGATGGACGTGGACATGGGCAGAACAGGAGCAGACACCGCCAGGGAGCTAGGACAGACGCCAAGTGGGAGAAGACCGGGACCAAGACGAACGTGGTTGCGACGGAGACCAGGGAGTCGATCTTCCTGCTTCCTGCTTCCTGCTTCCTGCTTCCTGGAGAACATCAACAGGCTCCTGATCAAGATGTCGACCGACACTGAGCGGGCCGTCAGCAACTGCGAGGCGGTTGCGGGCGACATCACAGGGTACATTGCCGAGATCCGGGCGGGCAAGTTCCACAAGGACAAGAGCTTGGGCACCCCGACGGCAGCACTAGACCTTGCCCTCACCATGATGCAGACGCTCGCTGAGGTCCATCGAGACACGGTGAACGTCTCCCTTCGGTTCGGTCATGGGGGATGATGATGGCGCTACCATTCGCATACGCGGGGTCGGGGAAGTGGGAGCCAACGATGGCGGAGGCCAATCCGGTGTTCCACTCCTCCTTCATGGGGCACACGAAGTGCTTCACCAACATGATTCAGAGAGCAGATGACGATTCGTCGATCGAAGACGGACATGAACCGGTTGATCTTGGACAACACCAGCATCCAAAGGACCATGATGTTCTGTACAGCTTCGACCCCGAAGCCGGTGGAAGTACCCAGGCTGCTGACCAATGCCCTGACACTGACCAGCCCCTGGACGGAGGCCAGGACCCCACCGATGATCTTCGTCACCGGGGCGTACAGCTGGATGGTTGCTGCTGGGATGCAGATGAAGAAGGTCCACAGCCTGGTCATGGGGACGATGAGGAACAGCACACGGATACGGATACGGATACGGATGATGAGTATGTTCAGCGTGATCCGGATCAACAGCATGTGGCCATACCGGACACCCCCGAGATCCCGGGCTCTAAGTACATGGCCATCTTCGTCAATGGCAACAAGCTCATGACCGTGAGTGAGATTAGGAGCAAGCTGGACACCAACATCTCGTTCGTGGACAATGACAATGACAATGACAATGACAATGACAATGACAATGACAATGACAATGACAATGACAATGACAATGACAATGACAATGACAATGACAATGAGGACAGGCAACAGGCTGGAGCTGCCATCGAAGTCATCGAGGAACGTGGCATGGACGTTGTTAGCATGTCCGACCTGATGAACGCCTGTATGCGTGCCCACTACACCTACACCTACACCTACACCTACACCTACACCTACACCTACACCTACACCTACACCTACACCTACACCTACACCTACACCACCACCAAGGAGATGAGGGAGAAGGCTGCGCGAGCCGCCCTTGGAGGTTGACTTGGGTCAGTCCCAGGATCGACAAAAGTTAAAGTTGTAGTACATACCGATTACATGATCACCTCCAACAGGCCGATAATCCCCGCGAAGTGCAGCCGGTGTCGATGTACAGTCCGGGACAAGCCATTCGCCAATCCCATGCTCCTAGGATGGAACTTGTGCTTCAACTGCATGGGCACGGACACCCCCATGGTACAGCCGAACATTCGCTGCATCACGGACGTTGACTCGAGAGTGTTGGTCGTCTGCGTCGATGTGGAGGTGGACATGCGCAACGGTCTGGTGTGGCAGATAGCGGCCTGCACCAAGTACCCGAACGTGGGGTTCAACTCGTTCATCAGGAGGGACCTGACGCCCGTCATGAATGGCCTGTCACAGTCGATGGAGTCACGCGCAGTGGCCATGAAGCACTACTTCTACTCAGCCGAGAGCGAACGGTATGTCGCTAACGACTTCGCGAGGTGGATCGAGGACATCAAACATCAAACATCAAACATCAAACATCAAACATCAAACATCGTCTTGTCCTAAGGCCGGGGCCCGTCGTCCTAGTGTCGCACAACGGTTTTGCCCATGACTTCGCCAAGCTCACGTCAATGATGGACAAGTTCGACTTACGACTGACGGGTGTCCTGCTATGTGTATGTGACAGCCTCCTACTCTTCAAGTCCATCTTGGGCTATCGATCGACATGTTCGTTGGCCGAACTCGCACGTGCCACGCGTGTCAAGTACAAGGCCCACTGCGCTGACCAGGATGCTGACGCTCTCCTTCGTATCATGAACGTGCACGGCATCAGGGACGCCGACCTGTTGAACTGGTCCGTTGATGCCTCCGACTAAAGGCTCACCATGGCAACAGATCAAGCTCGTGATTAGGATGAACTAGACTAACTATGACCCACATCACGGTACATCGATCTTGTGCGCAAGTGGCAAGGATGAAGGATGGAGGTCAACCACATCAGCGATGATGAGGACTGTGCTTCCGAGGATCAACACGAGCGACAGGTTCCGGCTCTTGTGCTTGGGGAGGGCAGGACGTCCATCGACACAAGCATCATGTCGATTCTCTCGACCATCCTTGATGAACAACGCAGCTTGTCCACATCTGTCGATCTGCTGACCTCGACCGTGACCAAGATCTTCAACAGGTTGGAAGATCATGTGTCTGATGCGAGGGTGGAGAGGACCATCTCAGACTTCATCACACCCCGTGCCTCGGAGCTAGAGGACACGAAGTTCATCGACTGCATCGGACATCGCTCGAGGGAGATTGACGTTGCGACGCCTTCAAGTTGCAGTGACCGGTGCTCCTCCGCCAGCTACAGCGACAAGGTGACATCGGCCGATGGTCTAGGCGACTTCATCGGGACCGCAGCTCCAATGACAAATGACAAACGTGGTGTCGTTACATCGGGTAGCTCGACCATGTGACATCAGGACCGTAAAGAAGCCCTTAAACTCCAGAGGCGAGATCTGGGGCATGTTCCTCTTGTCTTACCTCAGATTCGCGATGGACTACGCGGACTACGCGCTGGTGCGCCTGAAGCAGACGACAGATGGTGGCGACAATGCGATGGACTGTCACATCGACTCCGAGAAGTGTAGGAAGTGTAGGACGTGTAGGACGTGTAGGACGTGTAGGACGTGTAGGACGTGTAGGACGTGTAGGACGTGTAGGACGTGTAGGACGTGTAGGACGTGTTAGGACGTGTAGGACGTGTAGGACGTTCATCTTCAGGATGACCCCCGATCTGGGCAGAGGCTGCTGTGAGGGAGCTACCGGCCATGACCACGAATATCGGACGCTTCATTGCCGAGCTGTATGGCGCGAGCGGAAAGACGTCGGAGAGCATCAAGTTAAAGTCCGACTTCTTCACCAAAGATCAAGATAATGAACGACCCGATGGGTTCCCAAGCCATACTGGAACTTCAGCTACATCATCACCGGGGCCCAGCTGAAGCCACTTTCTGGCCTCGTGACCAACTTGCTGTCGATGAATGGCTATTCGACAATGGCCAGATAATGACGTCGGGCTTCAGCTGGGCCCCGGTGATGATGTAGCTGAGTTCCAGTATGGCTTGGGAACCCATCGGGTCGTTCATTATCTTGATCTTGGTGAAGAAGTCGGACTTTAACTTGATGCTCTCCGACGTCTTTCCGCTCGCGCCATACAGCTCGGCAATGAAGCGTCCGATATTCGTGGTCATGGCCGGTAGCTCCCTCACAGCAGCCTCTGCCCAGATCGGGGTCATCCTGAAGATGAAACGTCCTACACGTCCTACACGTCCTACACGTCCTACACGTCCTACACGTCCTACACGTCCTACACGTCCTACACGTCCTACACGTCCTACACGTCCTACACGTCCTACACGTCCTACACTTCCTACACTTCTCGGAGTCGATGTGACAGTCCATCGCATTGTCGCCACCATCTGTCGTCTGCTTCAGGCGCACCAGCGCGTAGTCCCGCGTAGTCCATCGCGAATCTGAGGTAGACAAGAGGAACATGCCCCAGATCTCGCCTCTGGAGTTTTAAGGGCTTCTTTACGGTCCTGATGTCACATGGTCGAGCTACCCGATGTAACGACACCACGTTTGTCATTTGTCATTGGAGCTGCGGTCCGATGAAGTCGCCTAGACCATCGGCCGATGTCACCTTGTCGCTGTAGCTGGCGGAGGAGCACCGGTCACTGCAACTTGAAGGCGTCGCAACGTCAATCTCCCTCGAGCGATGTCCGATGCAGTCGATGAACTTCGTGTCCTCTAGCTCCGAGGCACGGGGTGTGATGAAGTCTGAGATGGTCCTCTCCACCTCGCATCAGACACATGATCTTCCAACCTGTTGAAGATCTTGGTCACGGTCGAGGTCAGCAGATCGACAGATGTGGACAAGCTGCGTTGTTCATCAAGGATGGTCGAGAGAATCGACATGATGCTTGTGTCGATGGACGTCCTGCCCTCCCCAAGCACAAGAGCCGGAACCTGTCGCTCGTGTTGATCCTCGGAAGCACAGTCCTCATCATCGCTGATGTGGTTGACCTCCATCCTTCATCCTTAGCCACTTGCGCACAAGATCGATGTACCGTGATGTGGGTCATAGTTAGTCTAGTTCATCCTAATCACGAGCTTGATCTGTTGCCATGGTGAGCCTTTAGTCGGAGGCATCAACGGACCAGTTCAACAGGTCGGCGTCCCTGATGCCGTGCACGTTCATGATACGAAGGAGAGCGTCAGCATCCTGGTCAGCGCAGTGGGCCTGTACTTGACACGCGTGGCACGTGCGAGTTCGGCCAACGAACATGTCGATCGATAGCCCAAGATGGACTTGAAGAGTAGGAGGCTGTCACATACACATAGCAGGACACCCGTCAGTCGTAAGTCGAACTTGTCCATCATTGACGTGAGCTTGGCGAAGTCATGGGCAAAACCGTTGTGCGACACTAGGACGACGGGCCCGGCCTTAGGACAAGACGATGTTTGATGTTTGATGTTTGATGTTTGATGTTTGATGTTTGATGTCCTCGATCACCTCGCGAAGTCGTTAGCGACATACCGTTCGCTCTCGGCTGAGTAGAAGTAGTGCTTCATGGCCACTGCGCGTGACTCCATCGACTGTGACAGGCCATTCATGACGGGCGTCAGGTCCCTCCTGATGAACGAGTTGAACCCCACGTTCGGGTACTTGGTGCAGGCCGCTATCTGCCACACCAGACCGTTGCGCATGTCCACCTCCACATCGACGCCAGACGACCAACACTCTCGAGTCAACGTCCGTGATGCAGCGAATGTTCGGCTGTACCATGGGGGTGTCCGTGCCCATGCAGTTGAAGCACAAGTTCCATCCTAGGAGCATGGGATTGGCGAATGGCTTGTCCCGGACTGTACATCGACACCGGCTGCACTTCGCGGGGATTATCGGCCTGTTGGAGGTGATCATGTAATCGGTATGTACTACAACTTTAACTTTTGTCGATCCTGGGACTGACCCAAGTCAACCTCCAAGGGCGGCTCGCGCAGCCTTCTCCCTCATCTCCTTGGTGGTGGTGTAGGTGTAGGTGTAGGTGTAGGTGTAGGTGTAGGTGTAGGTGTAGGTGTAGGTGTAGGTGTAGGTGTAGGTGTAGGTGTAGTGGGCACGCATACAGGCGTTCATCAGGTCGGACATGCTAACAACGTCCATGCCACGTTCCTCGATGACTTCGATGGCAGCTCCAGCCTGTTGCCTGTCCTCATTGTCATTGTCATTGTCATTGTCATTGTCATTGTCATTGTCATTGTCATTGTCATTGTCATTGTCATTGTCATTGTCATTGTCATTGTCATTGTCCACGAACGAGATGTTGGTGTCCAGCTTGCTCCTAATCTCACTCACGGTCATGAGCTTGTTGCCATTGACGAAGATGGCCATGTACTTAGAGCCCGGGATCTCGGGGGTGTCCGGTATGGCCACATGCTGTTGATCCGGATCACGCTGAACATACTCATCATCCGTATCCGTATCCGTATCCGTGTGCTGTTCCTCATCGTCCCCATGACCAGGCTGTGGACCTTCTTCATCTGCATCCCAGCAGCAACCATCCAGCTGTACGCCCCGGTGACGAAGATCATCGGTGGGGTCCTGGCCTCCGTCCAGGGGCTGGTCAGTGTCAGGCATTGGTCAGCAGCCTGGGTACTTCCACCGGCTTCGGGGTCGAAGCTGTACAGAACATCATGGTCCTTTGGATGCTGGTGTTGTCCAAGATCAACGGTTCATGTCCGTCTTCGATCGACGAATCGTCATCTGCTCTCTGAATCATGTTGGTGAAGCACTTCGTGTGCCCCATGAAGGAGGAGTGGAACACCGGATTGGCCTCCGCCATCGTTGGCTCCCACTTCCCGACCCCGCGTATGCGAATGGTAGCGCCATCATCATCCCCCATGACCGAACCGAAGGGAGACGTTCACCGTGTCTCGATGGACCTCAGCGAGCGTCTGCATCATGGTGAGGGCAAGGTCTAGTGCTGCCGTCGGGGTGCCCAAGCTCTTGTCCTTGTGGAACTTGCCCGCCCGGATCTCGGCAATGTACCCTGTGATGTCGCCCGCAACCGCCTCGCAGTTGCTGACGGCCCGCTCAGTGTCGGTCGACATCTTGATCAGGAGCCTGTTGATGTTCTCCAGGAAGCAGGAAGCAGGAAGCAGGAAGCAGGAAGATCGACTCCCTGGTCTCCGTCGCAACCACGTTCGTCTTGGTCCCGGTCTTCTCCCACTTGGCGTCTGTCCTAGCTCCCTGGCGGTGTCTGCTCCTGTTCTGCCCATGTCCACGTCCATCGTTCCTGCCACTACCTCGACCACGACCATCGCCACGGCTCTCATCCCTCGGTTGTACCGCGTCCGAGGTGTAGATCACCGGCATGTACGATGTCGATGCCTTGCCTCCGCCAACGTTGTTTATCGGACATCTGCCTGGCCTCGATGGTCAACTTATCGCTCACAGATCGCCAGTCGATTACGTCCACAACCTTGCGACCAAGTAGGTGGCAAAGTCTTTGAACCGGCATTGAGATTGAGATTGAGATTGAGATTGAGATTGAGATTGAGATTGAGATTGAGATTGAGATTGAGGAGGAACTCGCGAACTGGGTCAACATCGCCCTGGCATAGACTCTGTACCCGGAGCTGAACGTCCTCCCGACCATGTTGGCGTTGAACGTCCCCAGCTCGGGGTTCCTCCTAAATCTCAATCTCAATCTCAATGCCGTCTGTACCTTGTGCAAGTCGAATGTCCCGTAGCCTGGTGCCGAACCCGCATGTTGTAGACTGTGCCGGTGCTTCCTCGCAATGAACACGGGATTGACACAGCTGTTGGCCCTGACCATCTTCCTGCTTCCTGGTGCTAGGGAACGCGGAGAACATCGCGGACAAGAGCGACTTGGCAGACTCACCCATCAGGGCAACTTCCACCGGTCTGCATCCGGACTTGGTCAGATGATCGAAATCGAAATAGACCACGTCGATTATGTGGGCCATCATCTTCGTCATCTCCGACCTCAGCCTAATGACGTTAATGACGTTAATGACGTTAATGACGTTGCAGATTGTCCCGGTCCCGTCCTTCGCTACCAAGGGCAAGGCATTGACAAGGACCACGCCTCTCCTGATCATCTCATCTGGAACGGGTCCATGAACATCGCCTCGTACTGTTCAGCTCCAAGGCGGGGGCCTTGTCCGCTGTCGGCAGAGCACAGGGCCATTGACTGTGCCATGACCTGGACAGTGGGCGGAGGATATTCCACATCACATGGGGCGAATGTCATGGCAGTTGCAACGTCATGGACCATCACGCTGGTGTATGGCCTCTCGGCGATCACCACCAAGCTGAAGGGGATGGCGTGGGATATGGACAATGGACAGAAGACCGGCAATGAACGGCAAGCTCTTCTCCAAGTCAGCCGACGGTAACATCGCCGCCACCGATGACCGGACAATGGCATGCACCCTGTCGGCTTGTGTGCCATAGTGGTTCTTGAAGTCGATTGGAGTTGCCCGAGCCGACTTGACCAACAGCCGATGTACGACGTCATCTGCACGTTCCGCACATCCGTCGCGAGCGAGTTCCATCTCAATCTCGGAGTGTGAGATGAAGTTTTTATCCAGACAGCCATCCACACCCGTCCTGCCCTCCCCTCCCCTCCAGTCGGACAACAACTCTGGTCTGCACACCATCCTCATCTTGACATCGTGCAGGACATCGTCACAACAAGCGGTGGCCATCGTCGGACTCGTCGCCAAAGTCTTGATCATACCCGTGGCCGATTTCGATAGACATGGGGGCTGTACCAGGACCGCTGAAGGTCTCGGCATCGTCTATGCCCAAGGCGGCCATCTCTTCCTCTTCGGCGTAAACCTCCAGTGCCGCTGTGTTCAACACGTCTCCGCTCGACCAATCGCCCTACTTTCGACTTTCGACTTTCGACTTTCGACTTTATCAGCCGGAACTCGTAGATCTTCGCCGAGATCTTGCTGGTGGCTGGGTCGGACACCATCCTGTGGCTGTGTGGCTGTGTGGCTGTGTGGCTGTGTGGCTGTGTGGCTGTGTGGCTGTGTGGCTGTGTGGCTGTGTGGCTGTGTGGCTGTGTGGCTGTGTGGCTGTTGGGATCGATCTTGGACTGACCGGATATCGCTATCCCGATTGTCGCAATGCCAATGGCCGACTTGCCCTTGAGCATGCGGTGCAGGTCCATTTGGTTGTCCAACTGCCTGTCGGTCTTGTCGCCCACCGAGTAGGTCACGTGACAGGGCTGGCCTCTGGTGCCCCAACTCGCCTGCATATAGGCATAGTGCGGAGTCATGGTGACGCTGTCGGCATTGGCACAGGCGCTCAGGGCCGTGGTGATGACCGGCAGGAAGTGGGCAAGTGGCAGGCCTATCCTCGCAAACTCGTTGCCCATGAAGCGGTTGTGGCCGGATGACCTCCCCCTACTAGCTGCAGTGGCCTTGTTAAACTGACTCTGGCTCAGTCCACAGACGACCACGTGCTTGCACTTCATCTGGGTGATCGTAGTACGACCCTCATCGGCAAGTATCGACACATCGGAGAAGTACATCACCTTCTCGTCCCTGCCCTCTCCAACGGCGGACGACTTGCTCCTCCCGATGACGAGATGAGGCTGGACACCCTTCCTGGGCTCCTTGAGCACCATCTCCTGGAGCATGCCCGCCACCCTCAGGGTACAGGGTACAAGGTACAGGGTACAGGGTACAGGGTACAGGGTACAGGGTACAGGGTACAGGGTACAGGGTACAGGGTACAGGGTACAGGGTACAGGGTACAGGTACAGGGTACAGGGTACAGGGTACAGGGTACAAGGCAATCCGGCCCTGACGTAGATCGAGTCGTTTGCAGTGGTGCTCATGATCTTGTTCGTATTGTAGTTCACGAACTTCTGCGTGACCGACCAGTCGCAGCTCCTGTAGAGCGCCAGCTTAGCCAGGTCAGCTTCGCTCACGTCCGGGTCCTTGGCCTCCGACGTCGATCCCGAGGACCAGGTCGACCCACCGATGATCCTGATCTTGTTCTCGGTCTTGGGCTCAACTCCGCCAGGAGCATCGTTCTTATCCAGGCGGCTGTTCGGAGCCTTGTGGTCCTTCGACTTCTTGGTGTTGCCCGGATTAGGGTTCGGGTTCGCCGGAGCCTTCGGGGCACCGTGGGATGGACGAGCACCGCCGCCGATGTTGGACATTGTGGTCACGAGCGTCTCGGTAAGGGCAATTGGGGCTGCCAATGACGCCTGGGTGGATGCACCTGTTCCGTCGCCCGTTTCCTCGCCCTCGCTGTCGGGGAACAGGGGAACAACTGCTTCTTGTCCGAGCTCATGTTGCATGTTGCATGTTGCATGTTGCATGTTGCATGTTGCATGTTGCATGTTGCATGTTGCATGTTGCATGTTGCATGTTGGCAGTGTCGATGATCTACGTTACTGTCGATGCAGTGTGTACAAGATAATGATTCCGAACACGCGTTTTGTCCATCCACGTTGACCATGACCGGCAACACCGGCAACACCATCAACAACTGTCCGGTCCATCTTCGGGGTTCAGGATCTCCATCATGTCATCGGTGGCCATGCATGATCGTCTCTAGGTACAACTCCATCGATGCCTTCAGCCCCAACCTCATGTTCTGGTCCAGCAGCTCGGTGTACTTCCCAGCCATCCTGGGCTTGAGCCGATATCTTCGCGGAGCCACGCCCTTGACATAGACCAAGTCAGTGTTCGGCACCACCGAGGTCAAGGATGTTGACATCGACCTGAAGACCCCGACCATCCTCTCGATTGCCAGGGATGATCTCAGGGCCATGATCCATGTCGCCGTTTATCGCGTCCACCACCCTGGTGCAGGTAACCCCCGCGTCCATCTCGTCTGTGGTCGGGGGATCGACCTCAATGATGGGCGCCATCACGAACACGAAAATTGACCGTGGACTTGGGACTTGAAGATGGTCGCCACGGCTATCTCCAGGGAGCATGGCACATGCGAGTACAGCTTGGCCACGTGTATGGCGCACGTCACTAGGGCACGTGCTTCCATGTCGTCCGGCACCTCATTGGCATTGGCATTGGCATTGGCATTGGCATTGGCATTGGCATTGGCATTGGCATTGGCATTGGCATTGGCATTGGCATTGGCATTGGCATTGGCATTGGCATTGGCATTGGCATTGGCATTGGCATTGGCATTGGCATTGGCGTAGCTCTTCCCCTCTGTGTCGGCAATGGTCGAGTTCTTCATAATATAATGAAGAGGTACATCCTCCTACCGACGCTGTTGCTGATAGAACACGAACTAGATGACGGCATGTCGTTCGTGGTCCAGAACATCCCGCTCTTGAGGATGACGTCGGATCCTGAACTTGTCGTCACACTGGCGCCCGACTGCAGCGTCTTGAGGTTGGCCACATTGATGCCGGACTTCATGGACACCTCGTCGATTGAGTTGAAACATTACCTTACCTTACCTTACCTTACCTTGAGTCCGACATCAGTGAGAGCAGCTCGTCGGATGGAGCTTTCGACCCGAAGTCCATCGCGTCTGTCATCGGGCTTCTCATCACAGGCTTGAGGCACGACTTCAACCTCTCCAGGAACGCACCCTTGCCTTGCCTTCCCTTCTTCCCCGCCCTTGCCGTACAAGACCATGGCAGGGACGGTTGACAACATCCCCTCCCCGATGAGGACCCGCCCTATCCAGTACAAGACGAGGGTCTGCTGGTCGTGTGTGAAAGGCAGCATCATGGTCCTTATCCTGGTGAATGCCCTGGAGAGGAAGACCACGTTCGGAATCGTGCCCCCCGAGCCTGGGGGCACTTGGTCACGAAGCAGTCCCTCGTGGTCCCGATCTGACTGAACACCACCGCAGCCTCGGGTTTGTCCTCCGCGTTCCTCACCATCTTAACCTCGAACGACAGTCTTGCTCCCCCAAGACAGACTGTGCTGTTGGAGGTGTAGGTCAGCTTTGTCTCGTTCTGGGACTATCACCAGGTAGGGCTCAACGGCCCTGGCAAAACTGACCGGCGCGTTGACCTTGTTGACCTTCAGGACAGAGGTAGCGATGTGGGACTTGGCCTGTGATGAGCACAACTTGACCCAGTACGATGTGGATGGGAGATAAAGGTAAAGGTAAAGGTAAAGGTAAAGGTGCAGCACGTTGTTGATCCACGCGGTCGAGCCCCACTCACCAGGCCTTCATGGCGACCGATGATTCATCACAACTTCGGCAGTCGAACTCGGACTGATGCCGTAGGATGATCCGTCCTTGTCCACTACCCTCATCATGTTGCTCCCACCCGCACATCGATCTCGTACTACACCTCGAACCGGCAAGTTGATGTTCATCAATGGGCCGAGGACAATGTCGAACGTCCTCTTCTGGTCACGCTTCACGTGTCGACTTCATCTCGTACTCAGGGCGGATGGCTCCTCAGGCAACAGCACACCCAACTTTATCTAGCCGAATGTGGACGCCGATAATTCCATCATGTAGATCAAGTTCTGCGGCCAAGAGGCAGTGTCGCTTTTACACCACCGTCTACATCCACGGGACGCTGGGCATGTGGAAGGACCTCGTGCCAACGTCGTTGGTGATGCCCAGTCTACTCGGCACCTTACCTTGTCGATGGTCACGTGCGCAATGGCGGGACAGGATCAGGATGTCGTCAGGGGGATTATCGCGGGTGTCCGGCGGGATCATCTCGGGCTCGACTGCCATCCTGTATCTCAATGGACATCTGCCTTCGACTATCTGCTTGAACCTCTTGGACATCACCCTCGCCTCTGTCACGTCCCTGTGCTCCATCTCGTAGCACACCTTGGATATGATGTTCCATATCGTGTTCATGCCCAAGCACAAGGTCACGACCGACTTGTTGACGTCGTACTCGTACGAGGCGAGGTCAGTAGGACCAGGTTCACGAGGTCAACTTAATCCTCCTTGATGAAAGATGAAAGATGAAAGATGAAAGATGAAAGATGAAAGATGAAAGATGAAAGATGAAAGATGAAAGATGAAAGATGAAAGATGAAAGATGAAAGAGGCCATCCTCCGTGTGACTATCGAGACGGTCTCCATGCATGAGCCAGTTGTGTTGTTCAGGCCATCGTAGGCATTCACCCTGAACCTGATAGACGGAGGCTCAACCTGGGTTGGGATGTTCCTCTTCGGATTCGGATGGACCACGACGATTGTGCCCTTATCCTATCCGGACGACGATCCTGTCGCAGGCCCTGATGAAGTCCCTCGAACTTCATGTTGCATCTATCGAGTCCATCGACGGGGGAGATGTCCAGCGACATTGTCGGTCGATGGTCGGTCAGTGGCAATCCTGGGGATGGTGTGAAGGAACACCTTGTACAAGCGCAATGTTTAGTTTATTCGCACACAGATGCTCTATCCCTGATCTAGTCCTCAACAACATGTCGTCAATGAGGATCGTCCCCGGCAGGCCAAGGACAAGCCAGGCTTCGTTGAAGGTCACAAACGCCGTGTTAAAGGGCCTGTTCCCCGACATGATGCGCGACAACCCGCTCTTCAGGACAGAGGTGGATGTCGGTGATAGGACCGATTGCAGACGGACATTGATCTTCATCGCCAGTGATGAGGCCCGGGATGGGATGGGATGGGATGGGATGGGATGGGATGGGATGGGATGGGATGGGATGGGATGGATGGGATGGGATGGGATGGGATGGGATGGGATGGGATGGGATAATCTCAGCGCAGTTGGCGAGGTTCCCCACCTCCGCGTATGACGATCGAGCCCGAGGTATCGAGCTGGAGCTTCCCATTGTGCTCAGGTGCATGGTCAGCTTCAACTCCGATGTGATGTGCGGACGTTTTCATCGACAACATGACGTCGATAAGCGAGAGGGACAAGCGGGGCATCGACACGCGCAATGGGTTCCATGACCGGTGCCGCATCGGCCGTCCGTTATCGAACAGATGCAGAGGGAGACGAACATCTCGTGCCCCCAACCCCCAACCCTCGAAACGTCAACCTGTCGTTCATGCCATTGATCTTCACCGTGACCGGCATGGTCGGTGACAGGCCAGTTGAGAAGTTGTGCGCGCATGGGACGCAGTTGCATGGACATGATATCGGACTATGCGATGTTACCCCGTTCTACGGCACAGGGGAAGATAAAGAACCCGTCCCCTTTGTGTCTGTCGACTACACGGACGACTTCAGGTTGACCATCAAGACACCCTGTTGCGGCGTCCCTGAACCTGAACCTGAAGGTGTCGGTAGGGGCTCCATGCAGTACCTCGGTCCTCCGAAGTTGGTCGCAAAGTCGTTTGCCGAGTTGAGGAAGCTCATCCTTGGGGTGCTGAACAAGAACGCGCACTGGAGGATGAGGTTCATTCGACCATCGACCATCGGACCATCGACCATCGACCATCGACCATCGACCATCGACCATCGACCATCGACCATCGACCATCGACCATCGACCATCGACCATCGACCATCGACCATCTGAAGGTCCTCCCGGACTCGAGCTCCTTGACCTGCATCATTGGTCTGGCCGAGGGTAGGAACACCGCTGTCGTGTCCAGACAAGCTGCCAATGGTCACATGTAGCCGACGACCACCGGTTTCGTCGGGTTTTGATCAAAACCCTTCATCCTTATCCTGTCGCATCAAGGGGTGGGCTCGTCCGTGGACCCGAAGCCACGTACACCGCGCTCACCCTCATCTGGCAACTCGGACACGATCTCCATCGTATCGTGAGGTCGCTTATGCACACCTCCACAATCAGCTGGGCAATTGCCATCTCGCGCCTGACATGGAAGTCCCTGTCCGAGGCATTGACCATGATCACCTTGATCTCGCCCTTGTACCCAGCATCGACAACACCTCCGGCTATGTCTATGCCATCCTTCAGGACTGAGGCCTGACCTTGGTGCTATCCTGATGTACGTACCTGGCGGTGGTGTTGCTGAGACCCCTGTCGAGACCAGACGACGTTCGCCATGTGGCACGACAATACAATGTCCTGGTCGGACCGGATGTCCATCCCCGCATCGCCATTGTGCTTCGGTGGGTCAAGCCGGCGCGTGAGGATGAAGGATGAAGGATGAAGGATGAAGGATGAAGGATGAAGATGAAGGATGAAGGATGAAGGATGAAGGATGAAGGATGAAGGATGAAGGTAGCGGACCTTGATCGTGTTCATGTTCAACGTGAAGTTCGGTCGCGGACACCAGGTCGAAGTGGGGACCGATGTATCAGCCAGATGATGGACAGGCCACTGGACATGGTGCCGGTTTTGTCTGCACAAGGCGGATGTGACATGTCCCATCCTCTCATCACCGTGAAGACGGAACGCGACTGCCCATGACAATGTCCGCCATCGGCGTGCCGTAGCACAGGGGCTGGCGACTGTGTCAAACCTCCGAGAACGTCCCTAATGTTGCCTATCGCCATGGAGATGGAGTAGGTCACGTCGTCCGTTGCCCTCGATAGGGTCCGGAAGCCACGTCCATCCACATCGCACACCGAGACGGTGCTGGTAACGGACATGAACATGATCACGTACACGGAGAAGGACAGAACCTCGGCGGTGGTCATGTCGATTGAGTCTATCAATGAAGGGCACATGCCTTCACGACATTCATCATGGCCATAACATCGTCCGACGAGTCTGCAGCACGCACGACATCGACCCCGTCTGCCTGTTCGTGGGCACAACCGACAGTACCGACAGTTGCCGGTCTCCTTGGACACGTATCCCGCCCGCATTGCTCGCGAAGATGGTCTGAATGAAGAAAGGCAACACCCTCTTGCTCTTGACGTAGCCATGTTTCTTTGCATCCAGTGCGGCCTGATGGACATTGCTGTTCACCTTGGCGATGGCCGTCAAGATCGAGGACAAGGTCAGGTCGTTTGGTCTGGACAGAGGCCCCTATCATCCGACTGACACCCATCATGGACACTGACATGTAGTTCCGGCTCTTGAGCACAATGTTGATGGACATTGCCGAATAGACCATCTTCCTCATTGTTGTGTACGCGAGATGGACCATGATGTTGGATCTAGCCTGAAGGGAGATCTGCGTCCTGGACCTGTCCACTATCGAGGCCACGTCAGCCGAGGATGCGGTCAAGGTCCAATGTCGCCTTCCAGTTCCAGTTCCAGTTCCAGTTGGCTGGTTTCATCATCATTGTCCCGTAGAACCCGACATCCAACATGTCCCTTGTGCTCAACGCTCCACTGGCCATGGTGCTGCTGAACTCGGCCATCTGCCCGAAGGTCCTGGTCATGTCAAAACCCGGAGGCACATGTACGTCTATCCTCTCGCCTGTGGCTGTCATGAAGTGGGTGCGGACATTGTCCTCCACCAAGTTGGTTTTGGTTATCGGCAACTTACGTTGGTCTGTCCACACATCCTCCATGGCGGCGTCTATCTCAAGCACGGACTTCACTTCCTCGTCGTTGGGAAGATGAGATAGAGCTCGTCTCCGTCGAAGTCCATGTTGTTCATCGGGGCAAGCGCAACACTGACCCTCATCGTCGGATCGTCCTTGTCCGGATTAGGATTAGGATTAGGATTAGGATTAGGATTAGGATTAGGATTAGGATTAGGATTAGGATTAGGATGAACAACAACCGGGATGGTACCGCCCTTGCCGTTGGTAGGGCATCTCCCTATCACGGCAACGTCCCCCGGCTTCAGCTTCCGAGGACAATGGCACCGTTCTCCTCCTCCTGAAGGACAACTGCCCCTCTCGAAGAGTCTGGCGCTCAGGAGCGGGACGAGCGTGCGGGTGCGGGTCGATACTCGGGTGTGACAACCGACCTCATTGTTTCGCCTCAGGCCGAGCAGCCGACCACGCCTGTGCTCATGACACCATCTTAGCCGGCCAGCTTCTGATTATCAGCTAAGGCCTCGCCCGAAACTCGTACTCATCTGGCCAACTGCCTCACCTTACTCCTCTGCTGTGGCTGGAGCATTTGAACAACGTCCTCTTCGAACACAGCTCCGCGCCCGGCATACTATCGACGGAACGCCATTATCTCGTGTAGACCCCAACACCTGCGCTTGTACTACGGAGTTCGGATGGAACAATCAACCTGCGACTTGTTCATCGTCTGCAACAACTCGTCTCCCCCCATGCACCCCCTGCCCCACTCCCGCGCACCCCCCCCCCTCCCCCGCCCCCCCCCCCCCCCCACCTCCCAACCTCCGCCCCGCCCCCCCACAGATTCATTCCTGCCTCATCTCCCCCCCCTCCCCCGGAGGCCCTAACCGCAAAGATTCGACCAATGGGGTCTCGGACATCCTACGTTCCCAATAGGGCCTTGTCCATCGTTTGCCGGTGGTGGTGCTGTTTCATCTTGATGGTCGGCGGCCATGTCCTGAGGGTTGGAGGCACAGAATGTTCATGTGTTCATGTGTTTCATGTGTTCATGTGTTCATGTGTTCATGTGTTCATTGTGTTTTCGATGATGATGCCCATTGGGCCTCTGTGTTCACCGCGAACTTGCCGGGACGATGGCCGGTTAGAGCGTTTGGTGTTTCCTTTCGGGTTTAGGCACTTGATAGAACAAGGCCTGTCCGATAAAGATGTGCCGGGATCAACACAGTTGCGAAACGAGGTGTGCCGATGATTCTGTTCAGCATTGCGCTGTATGCGCAAGCAACATACAGGTGGTACAGCGCCGCCCATGAAGCCTTTGAGGGGCAGACTTGACGAGAGCTCGGAAGCTGACTTGGCACAGTGCAGGTCGGTAGTAGATGAGCTCAAGGACACATCATGGATAGGTCGATGGATACGAGGGCATCCCACATCACCACATGGGGCCATTCAAGTGCCGTCGTGAGCCTATGAGTTGCCCAGGACCCTTTTTCCCTCCGACGTGGAACATGGACTCGAGATGGACGTTGGGGCTGAGTCCAACGATCCAACTGACTCGGAGGTTTCGTTGATCAGAGTCGAGAAGTACGATGCTCGAGAGGGAGGGGCTAGGACAAGTGCGAGTCCAACATCACCAACTATGTCCAGTGCGAAAGATTGGTCTCGCCAGGCAGGTTCAGTGCAAGGTTAGTTGTGCAGAATGTCGGTGGTGAGTTTGCATCGTCCTCCATCGCACCTCCCAAGGTGGGTTGATCAAAGCGAGACGTGGGACAGGTGCGGTTGCTCCCGAAACATCGACTTGTGCTCGCTCGGTCGGGAGTCCCGGTCAAGCCAGTGCATTGACCTTTGCCTCGGTCGAGACCCATCTTCTCGCACCTGGACATTAGTTGGTGATGTTTTTGACTGCACTTGTCCTAGCCCCTCCTCTCGAGCATGTCTTCTCGACTCTGTCAACGACGGCCGAGTCGTTGGATCGTGGACCTCAGCCCAACTCCATTCTCCGGGAGTCAGTGCTCACCTCGGGGAGAAGGTTGCCTGGGCAACTTCGGCTCACGACGCACTGAATGGCCCCATGGTTTCGGTGATGGGGATGCCCTTCGTTCCTCGGACTATCCATGATGGGGTCCTGAGGGCTTGCTCTTCTACCGAGCCTGCACTTCACCAGAGTCAGCTTTCCAGAGCCTCGTCAGCTGCCTCAAGCTTCCGATGCGGCTGGCTGTGACCACCTTGTGGCTTGCCGCATACAGGCGCATCTGACAGGAGTCATCGGAACACTCGGTCGCCTTGTTGTTGATCGACATCTTTATTCGACAGGGCTTTGGTATCCTATCAAGTCCTAACCCGAAGGAAGCACGCAACGGCCAACCGTGCCATCGCTCCGGGCAGTTCGCGCGGAACACAGAGCCATGGCGATCAATCATGAAAACCACTGATGAAACACCATGAACCAGAACACATGAACACATGAACAACATGAACACATGAATCATTTGTGCCCCCACCTCTCAGGACAGGCCCGACCTCAAGATGAACAGCACCACCACGCCACGAGGGACAAGGCCCGATATTGGGACGTGGATGTCCGAGACCCCCATTGGTCATGCCTTTGCGGTTGGAGACGATGAACTCAAGTCGAAGTTGATGTCCATCCGAAACTGCCGAGTAAAGCGGCAAGGTGTTGGGGGTCTACACCGAGATAATGGCGTTCCCGCGGATAGTTGCCGGGCGCGGGCTGAATGGTCAGAAAAAAGGCGGACGTTTGTCAATGCCTCACTAAGCTGTTGAGATCGAGCAATTGTCAACCAACAGGGATAGATGGAGCAGATTGGCCAGATCGGCACGGAAACAGAGTTAGGGGGCCGAGAGCCATCTTACTGACACTAATACAGGAAGCTGGACCGGCCAAGATGGGTGTCATGAACGTGGCCCTGGCCGGCTGCTCGGCCATGAACACAATGAGGATCGGTTCCGTCCACACCGAAGTATCGGACCCAGGACCGACGCTCGTCCTTCCTGAGCGCCAGGGACTTTCGAGGGGGCAGTTTGTCCTTCAGAGAGGAGGAGAACGTATTGCCCATTGTCCCTCGGAAGCTGAAGCGGCCGGGACCGTTGCCGTGATAGGGAGATGCCCTACCAACGGCAAGGGCGGGGTACCATTCCGGCTTGTTGTATATATATCCTAATCCTAATCCTAATCCTAATCCTTAATCCTAATTCCAATCGCTAAGCCTAATCTAATCCGGACAAGGGCGATTCCGACGATGAGGTCAGTGTTGCGTCCTGCCCGATGAACAACCAGGGACTTTCGACGGAGACGAGCTCTATTTCATCTTCCCACGACGAGAATGAAGTTCCGTGCTTGAGATAGACGCCGCATGGAGATTGTGTGGGAAGACAACGTAAGTTGCGATAACCAAAACCAACTGGTGGAGGACAATGTCCGCACCCACTTCATGGGACAGCCACAGGCGAGAGGATAGACGTACATGTGCCTCGGGTTTTGGACATGACCAGGAACCTCTCGGGCAGTATGGCCGAGTTCAGCAGCACCAGGCCAGTGGAGCCGTGAGCACAGGGAAGTTGGATGTCGGGTTTACGGGGGACAAGGGATCGATGAAACCAGCCAACTGCGAACTGGAACTGGAACTGGAAGGCGACATTGGAACTTGACCGCGATCCTCGGCTGACGTGGCCCCTCGATTAGTGGGACAGGTCCGGACGCAGATCTCCTTCAGGCTAGATCAACATCTGGTCCATCTCGCGTATCACAACAATGAGGAAGATGGTTCTATTTCGGCAATGTCCTATCAACATTGGTGCTTCAAGAGCATGCGGAACTACATGTCAGTGTCCATGATGGGTGTCAGCGGATGATAGGGCCTCTGTCCAGACCAACACCTGACCTTGTCCGTCCGATCTTGACGGCCATCGCACAAGGTGAAAACAGGCAATGTTCCATCAGGCCGCCACTGGATGCAAAGAAACATGGCTACGTCAAGAGCACGGGTGTGTTTGCCTTTCTTCATTCAAGGACCCATCTTCGCGAGGCAATGCGGGCGGGATTACGTGTCCAAGGAGACCGGCCAACTGTCCGCTCTCGCTCGTTGTGCCACGAAACAGGCAGACGGTGGTTGTCGTGCTGCTGCAGACTCTCGGACGATGTTATGGCCATGTACTGAGGTGTGGCGGGTGAGAGGTATGTGCCCTTTCATTGATAGACTCAATCGACATGACCACCGCCGAGGTTTGTCCTTCTCCGTGTAAGTAATATACATATATCATGTCCGTTACCAGCACCGTCTCGGTGTGCTTTATGGGACTGGCTTCCGGACCCTACTCGAGGGCAACGGACGACGTGGACCTTACTTTCCATTCCATGGCATAGGCAACATTTTAGGACGTTCTCGGAGGTTGACACAGTCGCCAGCCGCCTGTGCTACGGCACCGCGATGGCGGACATTGTACAGGGGCAGTCGCGTTCCGTCTTCACGGTGATGAGAGGATGGACATGTCACATCCGCCTTGTGCAGACAAAACCGCACCATGTCCAGTGGCCTGTCCACATCTGGCTATACATCGGTCCCCACTTCGACCTGGTGTCCGGAAACCGAACTTCACGTGAAACATGGAACACGGATCAAGGTCCGCTACCTTCATCCTTCATCCTTCCATCCTTCACCTCATCCTTCATCCTTCATCCTTCATCCTTCTCCTTCATCCTTCGATCTTCATCCTCATCGCTCACCCCTTGAGCGCCACCGAAGCACAATGGCGATGCGGGGATGGACATCCGCGTCCGACCAGGACATTGTATTGTTCGTGCCACATGGGCGAACGTCTCTGGTCTCGACAGGGGTTCGCAGCAACACCACCGTCCAGGTACGACATCAGGAAGCACCAAGGTCAGGCCTCGTCTGAAGGATGGCATAGACATTAGCCGGAGGGTGTCATGCTGGTTACAGGCGAGATCAATGGTGATCCTGGTCAATGCCTCGGACAGGGGACTTCCATGTCAGGCGCGAAGATGGCAATGCCCAGCTGATTGTGGAAGGTGCGCAATAAGCGAACCCTCACGATACGATGGAGGATCTGTCGAGTTGCCAGATGAGGTGAGCGCGGTGTACGTGGCTTCGGGTTACACGGACGAGCCCACCCCTTGATGCGACCAGGATAAGGATGAAGGGTTTGATACAAAACCCGACGGAAACGGTGTGTCGGCTACATTGTGACCCATTGGCAAGCTTGTTGGACACGACAGCGGTTTGTTTCCTACCTCTGGCCAGCACCATTGATGTCAGGTCAAGGAGCTCGAGTCCGGGAGGACCTCAGATTGGTCGATGTCGACATGGCCGATGGGTCGTTATGGTCAGAGTGGGGTCGATGGTCGATGGTCGATGGTCGGCATGGTTCGATGGTCGGATGGTCGCATTGGTCGCATGGTCGATGCGTCGATGGTCGATTTTGAACTCAGTCATCCAGTGCGCCGTCTTGTTTCAGCACCCAGGATGAGCTTCCTCAACTCGCAAACGACTTTGCGACCACTTCGGAGGACCGAGGGCTACCTGCATGAGCCCCTACCGAAACCTCTCAACAGGTTCTTCAGAGCTTCAGGATCGCGCAGTGGCTGTTCTTGGGTGACTCGCGCTCTGAAGGTCCGTGGTATAGTCGACAGACACGAAAGGGAACGGTGCGGCCTCTCATGTATCCTTTCCGTGCCTGTGAGTAAACGGCGGGCATCCATCGGGTGACACAATCGGCATGAGTCCGAATCTCCATGTCCATTTCTGCAACTGCGTCACATAGCGCACAACTTCTCAAACTGGCCTGTCACCGGCCATGCCGGTCACGGTGGAAGATCAATGCTAAATGAACGAACGGTTGACGTTCGAGCGCTTGGGGTGGGGCACGAGATGTTCGTCTCCCTTCTGCATCTGCTCGATAAGAGACGCCGATGCTGGGCGACCGGCATGAAACCCATTTGCGCGTCGTATGCCCCGCTTGTCTCTCGCTTATATCGAGTCATTGTTCGATGAACGTCCGCACTATCACATCGGGAGTTGAAGCTGTCCATGCACCTGAGACAATATTGGGAAGCTCCAGCTCGATTACCTCGGGCTCGATCGTCCATACGCGGAGGTGGGGACTCGCCAACTGCGCTGAGATTTCCCTCCATCCATCCCATCCCATCCCATCCCATCCCATCCCATCCCTCCCCATCCACCACATTTCCATCCCCATCCATTCCCATCCCATCCCATCCCGGGCCTCATCACGTGGCGATGAAGATCTAATGTCCGTCTGCAATCGGTGTGGTCACCGACATCACCTCGTCCTGAAGAGCGGGGGTTCGTCGCGCGGCATCATGTCGGGGAACAGGCCCTTTAAAACACGGCGTTTGTGACCTTTTCACGAAGCGGCTTGTCCCTTGGCGCCTGCGGGGGGACGCATCCTCATTGAGACATTGTTGTGCGCGCTAGATCAGGGATCTAAGGCATCTGTGTGGCGAAATAAACTAAACCCTTGCGCTTTGTACAAGGTTGTTCCTACCATCCCCAGGATTGCAATGCCCGACCATCGACCGACAATGCGGCTGACATGCTCCCCGCGATGGATCGATAGTCATGCAACATGAGTTCGAGGGACTTCTCATGGGCCGCGACAGGATCGTAGCGTCTCCCTGGCCGGATAGGATAAGGAGGGCACAATCGTCGTGGTCCCATCGAATCCGAGAGAATCCCAACCCAGGTTGAGCCTCCGTCTAATCAGGTTCAAGGGTGCACTGCCTACGATGGCGCCTATGGCGACCCCTGAACAACACTAACTGGCTCATTCATGGAGACCGTCTCGTAGTCACCGGGAGGGATGGCCTCTTTCATCTTCATCTTTCATCTTTCATCTTTCAATCTTTTCAGCCTTTAACTTCATTCTTTCATCTTTCATCTTTCATCTTTCATTTCATCTTTCATTCAAGGGGATTAAGGACCTCGTGAACCTGGTCCTACTGACCCTCGCCTCTCTGTACTGTAGTACGACGTAAAAGTTCAGGTGTCGTGGATCCTTGTGCTTGGGCCGCAAATGGAACAGCGATTACTGGAACATCATATCCAGTTTATGTGCTATCCGAGATGGTAGCACTCAGGATCGTGACAGAGGCTGTTGAGTCGTGTAGTGGCTCACGACTAATGATCCAAGAGGTTCGACCAGGGCAGTAGTTCGAAGGCAACATGTACGATTTGAATAACAGGGATGAAGCCTGGAAACGATCTAGGAGCTCCGAGATGATGCCCGCCGGACACCCGCGCTGGTGTAGAGTGTAGG
>JAJSRW010000419.1:17500-34606 GCA_022414725.1 Microglena sp. YARC | reverse complement strand
ATTTCTCTGCTAGTTCAAGTGGGTCAGGTGCACCCCACATGTTCTGTGACTGAGGCTGCTAGTTCAAGGTTGACAACAATCTGTGACTGCTGCTATTCAGGTTGACCCAATCGGTGGTACTGCTTGCTATGTCCAGGTTGACCCCACAGAATGCTGTGACTGCTGCTATTGTTCAGTGGTGTGAACGCCAATCTGTGACGCCTGGCTATGTGTCAGGTTGACCCCAAATCTGTACGGCTGCTCATTCGATGGTTGACCCCAGAGTCTGTGGACTGCTGGGTCTATTGCAGGTTTGTACCCGCCATTCTGTGACGTCGCTGCTGGCACTGAGCAGGTTGTTTACAATCGCGCCGAATTACTGAGTGACCCTGGTTCTGGCTTATGCGCAGGGCTGACGCGTCCGAATCAGTAAGACTGAGCTGCATATTTTCAGGTTTGGTTTAGGTCGCAGGGGACCCGGGTTAAAATGGGCTGTGAGCTGCACTGGCTATGGTAGTACGCGAAGTGATTGATACAGCTCGTTTAAGTCTGTGCACACCTGCTGACCTATTTTCGCAGACGTGTGTGACGGTCCCCAATGTTGCGAGGTAGGCCTTGCTGGCATTTCTGCAAGGGTTTGACACCAAGTGTTTGATGCCTAGCGGTGATGTATTCTTGTTATTCCGATGTTGGCCCGAGTCTCGGTATACTTGCGTGCCTATTCAGTTGTTGCATGACCGAATTTTGTGCTGCGCTGCTTATTGACGCCCATGATTGTGGACCTTGTTTTGCCTGCTGCTAGGTGTCAGGCTGTACCTTTTTCAGTATCAGCAATATCTGGTGATCTCGCGTGCTATTGCCCGACGCGTGACCCGATGTATCGTGGGGTCTGCTGCTATCTCCAGCGTGTGACCTCAATCTGTGGTTACTTTGGACGTTGCGGTGCTATTTTTGTTAGGTGTTTGTCTTAGTATCCGTTCCCGTCTGGAGATATGTTGTCCGACACTGAACGTTTTAGCGTAGGTTGAGTTCCGGATCATGGGTACGTCTGAATGCTGTGACCGCGGTCCTTGCTGAGTCGCGGTTTACCTTTTGCAGCAGTGTTCGGTGTACCCCATTCTGGTGTACAACTGCCGCATGCCTATTTGCTCTAATGTTGGTTTATGCGATAAGCGTCGTTGTGCTCGAAGTTTAGCTGTGACTGGTTTGGTTAGGCTGTATTTCCGCAGCTGTCGTTGGTTGACAAAACGCCCCAATCCTGTTCGGAACTTCTGCGTTACTTGGTTAGGAGGTTTGTTGTAAGGTTGACACATACCATCGTTGGTTGTGAGAGAGGATGGCGTGCTATTCCAGGTTTGTGTACGGCCCAATGCGTGAGCGTGCTGCTATTGTTCCCGATGGTGATTTGTCGACACCCAGATAAAAACTGTGGACCTCGGTTTGGGCTGCATGCATGATCTGATTGCTCAGGGTTATGCGGCAACCATCAGTGTGAACGTGGCTTGCTGTATTCTTTGTCAGGTTGACCCCATATACAGTGTGGCGTGCTGCCTCATTGTCCCAGGTTTGTTTGAGCCCAATCCGGTGACTGAGGCTGCCGGCTCATTGTTTGTTGGGCAGCGCAGTCACAGCTTCCCGAATTCTGGTCAGTCACCGCTTCAATAACTTGTGCACTGAGGCTGTTCCGGCTGATTGCATAGAGGGTCAGATGCGCGACCATAATCTCGTTCATAACGCCTGCGCTATTCAGGTTTTGGACGGGGTCCGGTTTGCGCCGCTTATAGTCCGTGTGGCTGCTTGAAAGCTTTGATTGGCCAGGTTTGGGTGATACAGAATAATCAAACAAATCTGTTAATGGTTCATGCTGCGAGTTTTCAGGTTGAAGCGTCAGCGGTCAAGGGGTTCGGTCGTGGACTTGCCACAGGTATTGGTAAACAGTAGTTATCAACCTTCCAGCAAATCGTTGTGACTGCTGCATGGAATTCAGTTGACCCCAATCTTGGACTGCTGCAGCTAGGTGACCCACATGCGTGCGCTGCTAGGCCGTTGTACCACCATATGTAACTGCTGCTGCTTATTCCAGTTGACCAATCTGTACCGAGGCTGTCAGTTGATCCCCATCTAGTGGCACCGCTCATTAAGAGACTCCTGACTCGCTGCTGCTATGCTTAGGAGACCAAATTACGCACTTGCTATGTCGAGGTGTGACAACCAAAATCTGTGACTGCGTTCCCTGGAGCCTATTCAGGGTTGACAGCCCAGACGGTCCTAGTATGACTGCTGGCTGCGCCTATTGCAGCCCAGTTGACCCGCATCAGTGACCCTGCATCTGCTGCTGCAAATTCAGTGATTTTCATTGACTCTGTGTCAGGCGTTGAATACTGCTGTCCAGGTGTATGGTTGACCCCCTTTCAATACTGTGATGAAGCTTGACACCCAATGCTTATTTCAGGTTGCAACCCCATTCTTTGACATAGCTGTCTATATAGTATATGAAACTATGTCCAGAATTACAGTTGACCCCCTGTGACGTGCTGGGCTTATTCAGGTTGACCCCATCTGTGACTGCTGCTCATTGCAACAGCATGTATGACCCCAATCTGTGACTGCTGCTGCTAATATAGCTGATTGTCTACCAATCTGTGACTGCGCCTATACTCAGGTGACTCCAATCTGAAGTGACTGCTGCTTATTCGACCAGAGTTTGCAATCTGTGTGAAGCTTGCTGCATGCCAAGAGTTGCAA
Source organism: Microglena sp. YARC (assembly GCA_022414725.1). NCBI lineage: Eukaryota > Viridiplantae > Chlorophyta > Chlorophyceae > Chlamydomonadales > Chlamydomonadaceae > Microglena > Microglena sp. YARC. Next base: position 31,882 of record JAJSRW010000419.1, on the reverse strand, counting down.
CGCTAATGCTGTGTACTGGAGAGCTGGGGCATTCAGATTGACCCCAATCTGTGACCTGCTGCTCAATTCAGACAACCAGTGTTGATCTCAATCTGTGACTGCTGCTGGCTATTCAGGTTGCTGCAACAGTGAAGGCTCCGTAACTCCGCTGCCATTGGATTGACCCCAATCTGTGACGTTGTCGTCTCAATCTACATGACTGCCTGTTTGTGCATGACCTCACAAATCTGTGACTGCTGCTATTTAGAGGTTGACTATCTGTGGGCTGCTGCTATTCCAGGGTTGACCCCAATCTGTGACTGCTGCTATTTCAGGTTTGACCCCAATCTGTGACTGCTGCTATTTCAGGTTGACCCCAATCTGTGACTGCTGCTATTCAGGTTGACCCAATCTGTGACTGCTGCTATTCAGGTTGAGCCCAATCTGTGACTGCTGCTATTCAGGTTGACCCAATCTGTGGCTGCTGCTATTCAGGTTGAGCCCCATCTGTGACTGCTGCTATTCAGGTTGAATCTGTGACTGCTGCTCTGTTCCAATGTGACTGCTGCCTATCAGGTTGACCCCAATCTGTGACTGCTGCTATTCAGGTTGACCCCAATCTGTGACTGCTGCTATTCAGTTGACACCAATCTGTGACTGCTGCTATTCAGGTTGACCCCAATCTGTGACTGCTGCTATTCAGGTTGACCCCAATCTGTGACTGCTGCTATTCAGGTTGACCCAATCTGTGACTGCTGCTATTCAGGTTGACCCCAATCTGTGACTGCTATTCAGGTTGACCCCAATCTGTGACTGCTGCTATTCAGGTTGACACCAATCTGTGACTGCTGCTATTCAGGTTGACCCCAATCTGTGACTGCTGCTATTCATGACCCCAATCTGTGACTGCTGCTATTCAGGTTGACACCAATCTGTGACTGCTGCTATTCAGGTTGACACCAATCTGTGACTGCTGCTATTCAGGTTGACCCCAATCTGTGACTGCTGCTATTCAGGTTGACCCAATCTGTGACTGCTGCTATTCAGGTTGACCCCAATCTGTGACTGCTGCTATTCAGGTTGACCCCAATCTGTGACTGCTGCTATTCAGGTTGACCCAATCTGTGACTGCTGCTATTCAGGTTGACCCCAATCTGTGACTGCTGCTATTCAGGTTGACCCCAATCTGTGACTGCTGCTATTCAGGTTGACCCAATCTGTGACTGCTGCTATTCAGGTTGACCCAATCTGTGACTGCTGCTATTCAGGTTGACCCAATCTGTGACTGCTGCTATTCAGGTTGACCCCAATCTGTGACTGCTGCTATTCAGGTTGAAATGTTGACTGCTGCTATTTTGACCCCAATCTGTGACTGCTGCTATTCAGGTTGACCCCATCTGTGACTGCTGCTATTCAGGTTGACCCCAATCTGTGACTGCTGCTATTCAGGTTGACCCCAATCTGTGACTGCTGCTATTCAGGTTGACCCCAATCTGTGACTGCTGCTATTCAGGTTGATCTGTGACTGCTGCTATTCAGGTTGACCCCAATCTGTGACTGCTGCTATTCAGGTTGACCCCCAATCTGTGACTGCTGCTGCTATTCAGGTTGACCCCAATCTGTGACTGCTGCTATTCAGGTTGACCCCAATCTGTGACTGCTGCTATTCAGGTTGACCCCAATCTGTGACTGCTGCTATTCAGGTTGACCCCAATCTGTGACTGCTGCTATTCAGGTTGACCCCAATCTGTGACTGCTGCTATTCAGGTTGACCCCAATCTGTGACTGCTGCTATTCAGGTTGACCCCAATCTGTGACTGCTGCTATTCAGGTTGACCACCAATCTGTGACTGCTGCTATTCAGGTTGACCCCAATCTGTGACTGCTGCTATTCAGGTTGACCCCAATCTGTGACTGCTGCTATTCAGGTTGACCCCAATCTGTGACTGCTGCTATTCAGGTTGACCCCAATCTGTGACTGCTGCTATTCAGGTTGACCCCAATCTGTGACTGCTGCTATTCAGGTTGACCCCAATCTGTGACTGCTGCTATTCAGGTTGACCCCAATCTGTGACTGCTGCTATTCAGGTTGACCCCAATCTGTGACTGCTGCTATTCAGGTTGACCCCAATCTGTGACTGCTGCTATTCAGGTTGACCCCAATCTGTGACTGCTGCTATTCAGGTTGACCCCAATCTGTGACTGCTGCTATTCAGGTTGACCCAATCTGTGACTGCTGCTATTCAGGTTGACCCCAATCTGTGACTGCTGCTATTCAGGTTGACCCAATCTGTGACTGCTGCTATTCAGGTTGACCCCAATCTGTGCTGCTGCTATTCAGGTTGACCCCAATCTGTGACTGCTGCTATTCAGGTTGACCCCAATCTGTGACTGCTGCTATTCAGGTTGACCCCAATCTGTGACTGCTGCTATTCAGGTTGACCCCAATCTGTGACTGCTGCTATTCAGGTTGACACCAATCTGTGACTGCTGCTATTCAGGTTGACCCCAATCTGTGACTGCTGCTATTCAGGTTGACCCCAATCTGTGACTGCTGCTATTCAGGTTGACCCAATCTGTGACTGCTGCTATTCAGGTTGACCCCAATCTGTGACTGCTGCTATTCAGGTTGACCCCAATCTGTGACTGCTGCTATTCAGGTTGACCCCAATCTGTGACTGCTGCTATTCAGGTTGACCCCAATCTGTGACTGCTGCTATTCAGGTTGACCCCAATCTGTGACTGCTGCTATTCAGGTTGACCCCAATCTGTGACTGCTGCTATTCAGGTTGACCCCAATCTGTGACTGCTGCTATTCAGGTTGACCCCAATCTGTGACTGCTGCTATTCAGGTTGACCCCAATCTGTGACTGCTGCTATTCAGGTTGACCCCAATCTGTGACTGCTGCTATTCAGGTTGACCCCAATCTGTGACTGCTGCTATTCAGGTTGACCCCAATCTGTGACTGCTGCTATTCAGGTTGACCCCAATCTGTGACTGCTGCTATTCAGGTTGACCCCAATCTGTGACTGCTGCTATTCAGGTTGACCCCAATCTGTGACTGCTGCTATTCAGGTTGACCCCAATCTGTGACTGCTGCTATTCAGGTTGACCCCAATCTGTGACTGCTGCTATTCAGGTTGACCCAATCTGTGACTGCTGCTATTCAGGTTGACCCCAATCTGTGACTGCTGCTATTCAGGTTGACCCCAATCTGTGACTGCTGCTATTCAGGTTGACCCAATCTGTGACTGCTGCTATTCAGGTTGACCCCAATCTGTGACTGCTGCTATTCAGGTTGACCCCAATCTGTGACTGCTGCTATTCAGGTTGACCCAATCTGTGACTGCTGCTATTCAGGTTGACCCCAATCTGTGACTGCTGCTATTCAGGTTGACCCCAATCTGTGACTGCTGCTATTCAGGTTGACCCCAATCTGTGACTGCTGCTATTCAGGTTGACCCCAATCTGTGACTGCTGCTATTCAGGTTGACCCCAATCTGTGACTGCTGCTATTCAGGTTGACCCCAATCTGTGACTGCTGCTATTCAGGTTGACCCCAATCTGTGACTGCTGCTATTCAGGTTGACCCCAATCTGTGACTGCTGCTATTCAGGTTGACCCCAATCTGTGACTGCTGCTATTCAGGTTGACCCCAATCTGTGACTGCTGCTATTCAGGTTGACCCCAATCTGTGACTGCTGCTATTCAGGTTGACCCCAATCTGTGACTGCTGCTATTCAGGTTGACCCCAATCTGTGACTGCTGCTATTCAGGTTGACCCCAATCTGTGACTGCTGCTATTCAGGTTGACCCCAATCTGTGACTGCTGCTATTCAGGTTGACCCCAATCTGTGACTGCTGCTATTCAGGTTGACCCCAATCTGTGACTGCTGCTATTCAGGTTGACCCCAATCTGTGACTGCTGCTATTCAGGTTGACCCCAATCTGTGACTGCTGCTATTCAGGTTGACCCCAATCTGTGACTGCTGCTATTCAGGTTGACCCCAATCTGTGACTGCTGCTATTCAGGTTGACCCCAATCTGTGACTGCTGCTATTCAGGTTGACCCCAATCTGTGACTGCTGCTATTCAGGTTGACCCCAATCTGTGACTGCTGCTATTCAGGTTGACCCCAATCTGTGACTGCTGCTATTCAGGTTGACCCCAATCTGTGACTGCTGCTATTCAGGTTGACCCCAATCTGTGACTGCTGCTATTCAGGTTGATTCACCCAATCTGTGACTGCTGCTATTCAGGTTGACCCCAATCTGTGACTGCTGCTATTCAGGTTGACCCCAATCTGTGACTGCTGCTATTCAGGTTGACCCAATCTGTGACTGCTGCTATTCAGGTTGACCCCAATCTGTGACTGCTGCTATTCAGGTTGACCCCAATCTGTGACTGCTGCTATTCAGGTTGACCCCAATCTGTGACTGCTGCTATTCAGGTTGACCCCAATCTGTGACTGCTGCTATTCAGGTTGACCCCAATCTGTGACTGCTGCTATTCAGGTTGACACCAATCTGTGACTGCTGCTATTCAGGTTGACCCCAATCTGTGACTGCTGCTATTCAGGTTGACCCCAATCTGTGACTGCTGCTATTCAGGTTGACCCCAATCTGTGACTGCTGCTGCTATTCAGGTTGACCCCAATCTGTGACTGCTGCTATTCAGGTTGACCCCAATCTGTGACTGCTGCTATTCAGGTTGACCCCAATCTGTGACTGCTGCTATTCAGGTTGACCCCAATCTGTGACTGCTGCTATTCAGGTTGACCCCAATCTGTGACTGCTGCTATTCAGGTTGACCCCAATCTGTGACTGCTGCTATTCAGGTTGACCCCAATCTGTGACTGCTGCTATTCAGGTTGACCCCAATCTGTGACTGCTGCTATTCAGGTTGACCCCAATCTGTGACTGCTGCTATTCAGGTTGACCCCAATCTGTGACTGCTGCTATTCAGGTTGACCCCAATCTGTGACTGCTGCTATTCAGGTTGACCCCAATCTGTGACTGCTGCTATTCAGGTTGACCCCAATCTGTGACTGCTGCTATTCAGGTTGACCCCAATCTGTGACTGCTGCTATTCAGGTTGACCCCAATCTGTGACTGCTGCTATTCAGGTTGACCCCAATCTGTGACTGCTGCTATTCAGGTTGACCCCAATCTGTGACTGCTGCTATTCAGGTTGACCCCAATCTGTGACTGCTGCTATTCAGGTTGACCCCAATCTGTGACTGCTGCTATTCAGGTTGACCCCAATCTGTGACTGCTGCTATTCAGGTTGACCCCAATCTGTGACTGCTGCTATTCAGGTTGACCCCAATCTGTGACTGCTGCTATTCAGGTTGACCCCAATCTGTGACTGCTGCTATTCAGGTTGACACCAATCTGTGACTGCTGCTATTCAGGTTGACCCCAATCTGTGACTGCTGCTATTCAGGTTGACCCCAATCTGTGACTGCTGCTATTCAGGTTGACCCCAATCTGTGACTGCTGCTATTCAGGTTGACCCCAATCTGTGACTGCTGCTATTCAGGTTGACCCCAATCTGTGACTGCTGCTATTCAGGTTGACCCCAATCTGTGACTGCTGCTATTCAGGTTGACCCCAATCTGTGACTGCTGCTATTCAGGTTGACCCAATCTGTGACTGCTGCTATTCAGGTTGACCCCAATCTGTGACTGCTGCTATTCAGGTTGACCCCAATCTGTGACTGCTGCTATTCAGGTTGACCCCAATCTGTGACTGCTGCTATTCAGGTTGACCCCAATCTGTGACTGCTGCTATTCAGGTTGACCCCAATCTGTGACTGCTGCTATTCAGGTTGACCCAATCTGTGACTGCTGCTATTCAGGTTGACCCCAATCTGTGACTGCTGCTATTCAGGTTGACCCCAATCTGTGACTGCTGCTATTCAGGTTGACCCCAATCTGTGACTGCTGCTATTCAGGTTGACCCCAATCTGTGACTGCTGCTATTCAGGTTGACACCAATCTGTGACTGCTGCTATTCAGGTTGACCCCAATCTGTGACTGCTGCTATTCAGGTTGACCCCAATCTGTGACTGCTGCTATTCAGGTTGACACCAATCTGTGACTGCTGCTATTCAGGTTGACCCCAATCTGTGACTGCTGCTGCTATTCAGGTTGACCCCAATCTGTGACTGCTGCTATTCAGGTTGACCCCAATCTGTGACTGCTGCTATTCAGGTTGACCCCAATCTGTGACTGCTGCTATTCAGGTTGACCCCAATCTGTGACTGCTGCTATTCAGGTTGACCCCAATCTGTGACTGCTGCTATTCAGGTTGACCCCAATCTGTGACTGCTGCTATTCAGGTTGACCCCAATCTGTGACTGCTGCTATTCAGGTTGACCCCAATCTGTGACTGCTGCTATTCAGGTTGACCCCAATCTGTGACTGCTGCTATTCAGGTTGACCCCAATCTGTGACTGCTGCTATTCAGGTTGACCCAATCTGTGACTGCTGCTATTCAGGTTGACCCCAATCTGTGACTGCTGCTATTCAGGTTGACCCCAATCTGTGACTGCTGCTATTCAGGTTGACCCCAATCTGTGACTGCTGCTATTCAGGTTGACCCCAATCTGTGACTGCTGCTATTCAGGTTGACCCCAATCTGTGACTGCTGCTATTCAGGTTGACCCCAATCTGTGACTGCTGCTATTCAGGTTGACCCCAATCTGTGACTGCTGCTATTCAGGTTGACCCCAATCTGTGACTGCTGCTATTCAGGTTGACCCCAATCTGTGACTGCTGCTATTCAGGTTGACCCCAATCTGTGACTGCTGCTATTCAGGTTGACCCCAATCTGTGACTGCTGCTATTCAGGTTGACCCCAATCTGTGACTGCTGCTATTCAGGTTGACCCCAATCTGTGACTGCTGCTATTCAGGTTGACCCCAATCTGTGACTGCTGCTATTCAGGTTGACCCCAATCTGTGACTGCTGCTATTCAGGTTGACCCCAATCTGTGACTGCTGCTATTCAGGTTGACCCCAATCTGTGACTGCTGCTATTCAGGTTGACCCCAATCTGTGACTGCTGCTATTCAGGTTGACCCCAATCTGTGACTGCTGCTATTCAGGTTGACCCCAATCTGTGACTGCTGCTATTCAGGTTGACCCCAATCTGTGACTGCTGCTATTCAGGTTGACCCCAATCTGTGACTGCTGCTATTCAGGTTGACCCCAATCTGTGACTGCTGCTATTCAGGTTGACCCCAATCTGTGACTGCTGCTATTCAGGTTGACCCCAATCTGTGACTGCTGCTATTCAGGTTGACCCCAATCTGTGACTGCTGCTATTCAGGTTGACCCCAATCTGTGACTGCTGCTATTCAGGTTGACCCCAATCTGTGACTGCTGCTATTCAGGTTGACCCCAATCTGTGACTGCTGCTATTCAGGTTGACCCCAATCTGTGACTGCTGCTATTCAGGTTGACCCCAATCTGTGACTGCTGCTATTCAGGTTGACCCCAATCTGTGACTGCTGCTATTCAGGTTGACACCAATCTGTGACTGCTGCTATTCAGGTTGACCCCAATCTGTGACTGCTGCTATTCAGGTTGACCCCAATCTGTGACTGCTGCTATTCAGGTTGACCCCAATCTGTGACTGCTGCTATTCAGGTTGACCCCAATCTGTGACTGCTGCTATTCAGGTTGACCCCAATCTGTGACTGCTGCTATTCAGGTTGACCCCAATCTGTGACTGCTGCTATTCAGGTTGACCCCAATCTGTGACTGCTGCTATTCAGGTTGACCCCAATCTGTGACTGCTGCTATTCAGGTTGACCCCAATCTGTGACTGCTGCTATTCAGGTTGACCCCAATCTGTGACTGCTGCTATTCAGGTTGACCCCAATCTGTGACTGCTGCTATTCAGGTTGACCCCAATCTGTGACTGCTGCTATTCAGGTTGACCCCAATCTGTGACTGCTGCTATTCAGGTTGACCCCAATCTGTGACTGCTGCTATTCAGGTTGACCCCAATCTGTGACTGCTGCTATTCAGGTTGACCCCAATCTGTGACTGCTGCTATTCAGGTTGACCCCAATCTGTGACTGCTGCTATTCAGGTTGACCCCAATCTGTGACTGCTGCTATTCAGGTTGACCCCAATCTGTGACTGCTGCTATTCAGGTTGACCCCAATCTGTGACTGCTGCTATTCAGGTTGACCCCAATCTGTGACTGCTGCTATTCAGGTTGACCCCAATCTGTGACTGCTGCTATTCAGGTTGACCCCAATCTGTGACTGCTGCTATTCAGGTTGACCCCAATCTGTGACTGCTGCTATTCAGGTTGACCCCAATCTGTGACTGCTGCTATTCAGGTTGACCCCAATCTGTGACTGCTGCTATTCAGGTTGACCCCAATCTGTGACTGCTGCTATTCAGGTTGACCCCAATCTGTGACTGCTGCTATTCAGGTTGACCCCAATCTGTGACTGCTGCTATTCAGGTTGACCCCAATCTGTGACTGCTGCTATTCAGGTTGACCCCAATCTGTGACTGCTGCTATTCAGGTTGACCCCAATCTGTGACTGCTGCTATTCAGGTTGACCCCAATCTGTGACTGCTGCTATTCAGGTTGACCCCAATCTGTGACTGCTGCTATTCAGGTTGACCCCAATCTGTGACTGCTGCTATTCAGGTTGACCCCAATCTGTGACTGCTGCTATTCAGGTTGACCCCAATCTGTGACTGCTGCTATTCAGGTTGACCCCAATCTGTGACTGCTGCTATTCAGGTTGACCCCAATCTGTGACTGCTGCTATTCAGGTTGACCCCAATCTGTGACTGCTGCTATTCAGGTTGACCCCAATCTGTGACTGCTGCTATTCAGGTTGACCCCAATCTGTGACTGCTGCTATTCAGGTTGACCCCAATCTGTGACTGCTGCTATTCAGGTTGACCCCAATCTGTGACTGCTGCTATTCAGGTTGACCCAATCTGTGACTGCTGCTATTCAGGTTGACCCCAATCTGTGACTGCTGCTATTCAGGTTGACCCCAATCTGTGACTGCTGCTATTCAGGTTGACCCCAATCTGTGACTGCTGCTATTCAGGTTGACCCAATCTGTGACTGCTGCTATTCAGGTTGACCCAATCTGTGACTGCTGCTATTCAGGTTGACCCCAATCTGTGACTGCTGCTATTCAGGTTGACCCCAATCTGTGACTGCTGCTATTCAGGTTGACCCCAATCTGTGACTGCTGCTATTCAGGTTGACCCCAATCTGTGACTGCTGCTATTCAGGTTGACCCCAATCTGTGACTGCTGCTATTCAGGTTGACCCCAATCTGTGACTGCTGCTATTCAGGTTGACCCCAATCTGTGACTGCTGCTATTCAGGTTGACCCCAATCTGTGACTGCTGCTATTCAGGTTGACCCCAATCTGTGACTGCTGCTATTCAGGTTGACCCCAATCTGTGACTGCTGCTATTCAGGTTGACCCCAATCTGTGACTGCTGCTATTCAGGTTGACCCCAATCTGTGACTGCTGCTATTCAGGTTGACCCCAATCTGTGACTGCTGCTATTCAGGTTGACCCCAATCTGTGACTGCTGCTATTCAGGTTGACCCCAATCTGTGACTGCTGCTATTCAGGTTGACCCCAATCTGTGACTGCTGCTATTCAGGTTGACCCCAATCTGTGACTGCTGCTATTCAGGTTGACCCCAATCTGTGACTGCTGCTATTCAGGTTGACCCCAATCTGTGACTGCTGCTATTCAGGTTGACCCCAATCTGTGACTGCTGCTATTCAGGTTGACCCCAATCTGTGACTGCTGCTATTCAGGTTGACCCCAATCTGTGACTGCTGCTATTCAGGTTGACCCCAATCTGTGACTGCTGCTATTCAGGTTGACCCCAATCTGTGACTGCTGCTATTCAGGTTGACCCCAATCTGTGACTGCTGCTATTCAGGTTGACCCCAATCTGTGACTGCTGCTATTCAGGTTGACCCCAATCTGTGACTGCTGCTATTCAGGTTGACCCCAATCTGTGACTGCTGCTATTCAGGTTGACCCCAATCTGTGACTGCTGCTATTCAGGTTGACCCCAATCTGTGACTGCTGCTATTCAGGTTGACCCCAATCTGTGACTGCTGCTATTCAGGTTGACCCAATCTGTGACTGCTGCTATTCAGGTTGACCCCAATCTGTGACTGCTGCTATTCAGGTTGACCCCAATCTGTGACTGCTGCTATTCAGGTTGACCCCAATCTGTGACTGCTGCTATTCAGGTTGACCCCAATCTGTGACTGCTGCTATTCAGGTTGACCCCAATCTGTGACTGCTGCTATTCAGGTTGACCCCAATCTGTGACTGCTGCTATTCAGGTTGACCCCAATCTGTGACTGCTGCTATTCAGGTTGACCCCAATCTGTGACTGCTGCTATTCAGGTTGACCCCAATCTGTGACTGCTGCTATTCAGGTTGACACCAATCTGTGACTGCTGCTATTCAGGTTGACCCCAATCTGTGACTGCTGCTATTTCAGGTTGACCCCAATCTGTGACTGCTGCTATTCAGGTTGACCCCAATCTGTGACAATATGTGCTGCTATTCAGGTTGACCCCAATCTGTGACTGCTGCTATTCAGGTTGACCCCAATCTGTGACTGCTGCTATTCAGGTTGACCCCAATCTGTGACTGCTGCTATTCAGGTTGACCCCAATGTGACTGCTGCTATTCAGGTTGACCCCAATCTGTGACTGCTGCTATTCAGGTTGACCCAATCTGTGACTGCTGCTATTCAGGTTGACCAATCTGTGACTGCTGCTATTCAGGTTGACCCCAAAATGTGACTGCTTCTATTCAGGTTGACACATTGTGCTACTCAAACATGGAACCTAGTGATGAGTATCCCGCGGATACCTTGTTCTACGGCAACTAAGAGTCGACCCCAAAATGTGACTGCTTCTATTCAGGTCGAAACATTGCGCTACTCAAGCATGGAACCTAGTGTGTACCCGCGATACCTTGTTCTACTTAGAGTCGACCCCAACGTGTGACTCCTGCTATTCAGGTCAACACATTGCGCTACTCAAACATGGAACCTAGTGATGAGTATCCCGCGGATACCTTGTTCAACGGCAACTTAGAGTCGACCCCAAAATGTGACTGCTTCTATTCAGGTCAACACATTGCGCTACTCAAACATGGAACCTGGTGATGAGTATCCCGCGGATACCTTGTTCTACGGCAACTTAGAGTCGACCCCAACGTGTGACTACTGCTATTCAGGTCGACACAATGCGCTACTTACAGAGGGAACCTGGTGCTGAGTATCCCGAGGATTCTTTGTTCTACACCGATCGAATGCACCCTCATGGATCAACTGGGCACAAGTGAGTGAGCTGGGGTGATGGCATGGAACCTGTGTGGGGGTGGGTGTGTGTGTGTGAGGGGGGGGGGGGGGGGGGGGGGGGGGGGGGGGGGGATGCACCCGCATGGGTCAACTGGGCACGGGTGAGTGAGCGGGGGTGATGCCATTGAACTGTGTGTGTGTGTGGTGGAGTGTGTGTGTGTGTGTGTGATGCAGCGCCATGGATCAACTGGGCACAAGTGAGTGAGCTGGGGTGATGGCATGGAACCTGTGTGTGTGGGGGGGGGGGGGGGGGGGGGGGGGGGGGGGGGGGGATGCACCCGCATGGGTCAACTGGGCACGGGTGAGTGAGCGGGGGTGATGGCATGGAACCTGTGTGTGTGTGTGTGGGGGGGGTGTTTTGTGTGTGTGTGTGTGTGTGGGGGGGGGGGGGGGGGGGGGGAGGGCGTGTGTGTGTGGGTGATGCACCCCCATGGATCAACTGGGCACATGAGTGAGCGGGGGTGATGGCCTGGACTGTGTGTGTGTGTATGTGGGGGTGGGGGGGGGGGCGGGGGGGAGTTAGGTGTGTGTGTGTGCGTGATGCACCCCATGGATCAACTGGGCACATGTGAGTGAGCTGGGGTGATGGCATGGAACTGTGTGTGGGTGGGTGGTGGTGTGGGTGGGTGTGGGTGGGCTGTGGGTGGGTGGTGGTTTGTGGGTGGGTGGGTGGGGTGGGAGTGATGCGCCCCTATGGGACAACTGGGCACATGTGAGTGAGCTGGGGTGATGGCATGGAACCTGTGTGGTGGTGTGTGTGGGGGGGGGGGGGGGGGGGAGGGGGCGTGTGTGGGGGGGTGATGCACCCCATAGGACAACTGGGCACATGTGAGTGAGCGGGGGTGATGGCATGGAACCTGTGTGTGTGTTGGTGGGCGGGTCGGGGGTTGGGTGGGGGGGGGAGGGGGGGAATGCACCCCCATGGGACAATTGGGCACATGTGAGTGAGCTGGGTTGATGCCATGGAACCTGTGTGGTGGTGTGTGTGTGGTGGTGTGGGTGTGTGTGGTGGTGTGTGGTGTGTGTGTGGTGTGTGGTGGTGGGTGGGGGTGGGTGTACGTGATGCACCCCATGGGACAACTGGGCACATGTGAGTGAGCTGGGTGAATGGCATGGAACCTGTGTGTGTGTGTGTGTGTGTGTGTGTGTGTGTGCTTGTGTGTGTGTGTTGGTGGGGGGGTGTGGGGGTGGTGGTGGGGGGGGGGGTGATGCACCCATGGACAACTGGGCATGTGAATGAGCTGGGGTGATGGCATGGAACCTGTGTGGGCGTGTGTGTGTGTGGTGGTGTGTGTGTGATGGTGTGTGTGTGTGGTGGTGTGTGTGTGGTGGTGTGTGGGTGTGTGGTGGTGTGTGTGGTGGTGTGTGGGTGATGCCATGGAACTAGCAATATTTGGGTGTAGCACAGTGGCAGTCCCAGGGAGCTTCCTGGAAGCTGCTAAGGGTGATGCCACGGAACCTGCAATGGTGGTGTGTTAAGACACTGGTTGTTCCTTCAAAAAAACAAATCCTCGCGGCGTCCCAAGCGACGCGGAAAATTGGCGGAGACTGTTGGCTATTCGAGCCACAGGTGGCGACGGAATCGTGTGCAGCGAACCGAACCAGGGTTTACGAGACAGTTAGGGCCAGGGTGACTTTCGTGTGGACTTGGCTCCTCCTAACACCAGTGAGTTTTTTCATCTACATATAGCGATCGCTAGTTTTGACCCCACTTCAGCAAAATTATCGCTAAAAAAGAAAAAAAAGTAATTGAAGCCTCCCACCCCTAAAAAGCTAGGAAAAAAACACTTTCAAATTTGAAAAAAAACTGCCTAACACCAGCTGGGGGGATGCCAAGCAGACAGTAATTTTTTTTGGCAGAGCCCCCTCTTTACGGGGGCGGGACCCCCTAGGGTTGGGGGTGGGGCGTTGTGTGTGGTGGTGGGGCAAGCGGGACCCCCTAGGGGCAAGCGGGACCCCCTAGGGGCAAGCGGGACCCCCTAGGGTTACCCTAGGGGCAAGCGGGACCCCCTAGGGGCAACGGACCCCTAGGGTTACCCTAGGGGCAAGCGGGACCCCCTAGGGTTACCCCGTTGACCCTCTGTGTCTGTCCGTCAGATTTGAAATTTGAAATTTGGAAATGGTGTTTCACATACACAACAACAGGCCAATATGTGGAGGGACCGGCATATCATATGATGTTGACCGAAGGCGAGTATGATATCATACAAATTGCATCATATGATACTGTATTTAAATGGTCACTTTAGCTTAGTCAAACTGCCGGCATTATATGATATCATATGATGACATGATATCATATCATATAATATCATACTACCGTTCCCTAAATATGTTTTTTTTGCTTTGTGTGTGCTTTTTCTTTTTGTTTAAAGCACAGAGTCTCATACATCCTCGCGGTGTCAAGTAGACTTCAACATGTAATGCAATGTAATGTAATGCAATGTAATGCAATGTAATGTATTGTATTGTATTGTAATGTAATGTGCACGAATATCAGCTGCCTGTTGCCCCTCTCTGAGGCAGAGCTGTTTGCTGAGCTGGCTGTTTGTTTCTGATGCACCACCGCTGGGAGCCCACTGCTACAGTAGCTGAAAATAGAAAGTGTGCATAAGCTACTTGTACTTAAAGTTGGTTACATAGCTCTATCCAACAATTCAGCCTACAACAGCAACATACGTCAGCCTACCCCCCACACCCAAACACACAGCACACACCACTACGGCCTACGAGCAAGTCCCCCCCCCCAGAAACACACCACCACACACACACACACACTATCAGCCTACGACAGAAACAAGTCCCCCCCCCGCCCACACACACACACACACACCACACACTACGTTAGTCAGCCTTACGACTCACACACACACACACCGGAAGCCTACACAGAAACAAGTCCCCCCACACACACACACACACTACGTCAGCCTACGACAGAAACAAGTCCCCCCCCCACCCGCACACACACACACAGCACAACACACACACACACACACTAC
>JAJSRW010000419.1:0-12500 GCA_022414725.1 Microglena sp. YARC | reverse complement strand
TCCATAAGTGCCTAAGTCCTAAAAATCCCTAAGTTGAATCGCTATTGTGACCCAAGGTCCCACATGACCCCAACTGCTCGGAATTGAATCCTGAGTGGATCATATTGTCCGCAAATGCGTCAGCTAGGCGCGCAGCTAATTTCTGTTCGCATTCGCATCTGGCCGCGAGCAGCCCAGCTCGGTAGGCTGATGGCAGTACACGAGATGTACAAAAAAGCTTGGGTCGACTTAAACCAGATCGCGGTACGGGGCCGCTCGAGCTACCGCGACTGAAGTTTCCGCGGGACAAAGGCTTATCGAACCCCAACCACAAGGTCAGAGGCTGCGCTTCAGCCTCGGCCTCGGAATTTTACTGGAATAGCAGTACAACTCGAAAATTCACCTCCCTTAGTCCCAATTCCACCTCCCAACTTGAGATTTCACCCCCCATTCCCAAACACAAATCTAACTTCAGATGTGGACGTTTGAGGAGAAGTAAAAAAAAAAATGAAAAGTCTGATTTGAAATTTGAAATTTGAAAAACTTTGTTTTGTTTTCAGTTATTCTACATGCTATCAAGCAAAACTGAAACTCAGAATGATGCAACTGAGTCTACGCAGCTACGTACATGAGTTAGGACACCCACGAAATATAAATTATCAGTGATTTTTTGCTCTGTGTACTGCCGTACCGCCTGTACGCTACATCCCACAACCTGCCATCACCATGACATGTAACGGAAGGTGTGAGCTATACGACTACCTACTTTTTATTTTAATGGAATTTGTTTTAAGCGAGATAGACCTTGAATCATCTTTATGAAAAAGGTGATTCAACTTAGGGAAGCCCATAGTTAAGAAATTGGCATGTTTCACTTGACCTGGTTCCCACCAAATGAGCAAACCCTAATTTGAGTATTTATATATTGAACTGATGTGGTTGGGTAACTTTATGCCAGAAAATATTTGTCTTCGGACTGGAGGCCATTGGCTAAAACCATGCGATTCATGCCCACCAAGACTTAGCCCCTATGGAGATAAACAAATAATAAAAAAAAGTCAACCAATAAAATAGTCAAGTAAACAAATAATTAAATCATACAAAGTCAAATAATAAATTAATCAAATAGTCAATTATACTGATAATTAAATAATACAAAGTAAAAATATATAATAATTGATGTAGGAGATGCCGTTTGTGACGCAAGCCCCACCAGCGCCAGCAATCAAATTGTCAAATACGTTACGCAGGAAATGCCGTATGTGACGCAAGCCCTACCGCCTCCAGCAATCAAATAACCAAATAATCAGATGGTAAATTATCAAATGGTCAAATGGTCAAACACGTTGCGCAGGAGATGGCGTATGTGACGCAAGCCCTACCAGCTCCCGTGATCTTCAACAACTATGAGAACCTGGTTGACCGTTGCCTGCTTGGCCCCAAGCTGCAAAGTGTGGTACTGGATAACTCGGTACGTGGGACTCAGGTTCTCCGTTAGTGTTTTGGGGCTTGGCTTGGCTTGGATTCGATTGACATGGGTTGACTGTTGCCTGCTTGGCCCCAAGCTGCGGAGTGCGGTACTGGATAACTGGGTAGGTGGAGCAATAACACTGGGACTCGGCTTCTCTGTTAGTGTTTTGGTGTTGGCTTGGATTGGATTGACTTGACATGATTTGACCGCTGCCTGCTTGGGCCCCAAGCTGCAAAGTGTGGTCCTGGATAACTCGGTAGGTGGAGCAATAACATTCAAAATCAGCTTCTCTGTTAGTGTTTTGGTGTTGGCTTGGCTTGGCTTAGCTTGGCATGGGTTGACCGTTGCCTGCTTGGCCCCAAGCTGCAAAGTGCGGTACTGAATAACTGGGTAGGTGGGGCAATAACACTGGGACTCAGCTTCTCTGTTAGTGCATTTGGTGTTGGCTTGGCTTGGCTTGGATTGGATTGGCATGGGTTTACCGTTGCCTGCTTGGCCCCAAGCTGCAAAGTGCGGTACTGGATAACTGGGTAGGTGGAGCAATAACACTCGGACTCAGCTTCTCTGTTAGTGTTTTGGGGTTGGCTTGGCTTGGATTGGATTGGATTGGCATGGGTTTACCGTTGCCTGCTTGGCCCCAAGCTGCATAGTGTGGTATTGGAGGGCTTAGTAGGTGGAGGAATAAAACCCAGACTCAGCTTCTCCGTTAGTGTTTTTGGCGGCGGCACAGATACACGCACACAATTCCCAGTTCAGTTGATTGCTTCCTCTTCCCCAGGGATTTGAGTGGATCAATGAGGCCAGTAAACCATTAGCGCTGACACACACACACAAACACACACACACACACACACACATACACACACACACAAACACACACACATACACACACACACACATACACACACACACACATACACACACACACATACACACACACACACACAAACACACACACACACATACACACACACACACACAAACACACACACACACATACACACACACACATACACACATACACACACACATACACACACACACACACACACACACATACACACACACACACACACACACACACACACACACACACACACAATTCCCAGCACAGTTGATTGCTCCCTCTTCTGCATTTGGGTGGATCAATCGGGCCAATAACTAGGTGTCGGCTATGTTATATAATATTGGTGAATAAATAATATTATATAATACTAGTACAGTAGCCCGTGTGGCCGGTGGCCACACAGACACACATCACCCACCCACCCCACCCCAATCATAATAGGGTGCCCGTGGGCTGGGTTACAGAATGGGCTACACGTATGTCATCACCTCCACCCCTCTCATAAACACAGTCATCATGTTTCCCCCACTTCAAATGCTGACGCATCTGCCCCCCCCCCCCCCCCCCCCCCCAGACACACGCACACACACAATTCCCAGCACAGTTAGTTGCTCTTTATTCTGCAGGGATTTGAGTGGATCAATGAGGCCAGTAATCCATTAGCGCCGAAGTGGGGGTTCACGGGATTCAAGGCCAAGGACACCATCTCATTCAAGGTGATCACTGCTTCTGCTGCTTGCTTGAATATGCTAACTGCTTGTTCGCATCACTGGCTAAGTGCGGCACTAGCTGTGTGCTACGAGATCCAGCCAGTCCCCTTCAATGTCATTAGTTAGTAACACATTGTGTTGAGTGGGTCAATGCCAGGTGGATATGCTTCGTATTTCATGGTGATCAGTCCTATTGCTTCCTCAATTGAAAATTGAAAATTGAAAATTTAAACATCCAAGAATTGTCACACAATGACCTCTAAGGACGTGCCCAGTGGGTATTAAGGGAACTGCCTGCGATGGACGGGCTTACATCACACCTAGAGTCCAGTTACCATGCCGGTCGACGACCCTCCGGGTGGGCCCAGGTGACCTCGTTGGGGTTCGAACCAGAGACCTGATAGGACCCCGTACCTGCTTCGTCCGACCCGGGATCGCTCTACGATAGAGCCATCCCGTTCTGAACGGGGATATTGCTTGCTATCATCACTGGCTGAGTGCCAAGAGAGCCAGTCCCTGTTCAAAAGCAGTAGTTTAATCACACTTAGTGTTAAGTGGGTCAACACGAGGTGAATACACTTCTTACTTGAAGGTTATCACTGCTATTGCTTGTACACATCACTGGCTGAGTGTGGCACTTGCTGAGTGCCAAGAGAGCCAGTCCCTGTTCAAAGTCATTAGTTTATTCACACTTCATTTTGAATAGGTCAGCATGAGGTGAATACGCTTACTTTAAGGTGTTCATGTCATGCTGTTGCTTGTTCACATCACTGGCTGGGTGTGGCACTAGCTGTGTGCATAGAACTCCATCCAGTCCCTTTTCAGTGTCATTAGTTTAGTCACACCTTGTGTTGAGTAAGTCAGTACGAGGTGGATACGCTTCCTACTTGGACGTGATCATGTCATGCTATTGCTTGTTCACTATACTGGTTGAGTGTGGCAATTGCTGTGTGCCAAGAGAGCCAGCCAGTTCCTTTCAAAGTCAGTAGTTCAGTCACACATTGTTAGGAGTGGGTCAGCATTAGGTGGATACGCTTCTTACTTGAATATGGTCACGTCATGCTGTTGCTTGTTCACATCACTGGCTGAGTGTGGCACTTGCTGTGTGATAAGAAATCCATCCAGTCCATTTCAATGTCAGTAGTTCAGCCACACCTTGTGTTGAGTGGGTCAATGCCAGGTGACTACGCTTATCAGTTTAAGTTGAAGTTTCTTACTTAAAGGTGATCACTGCTATTGCGTTTTCACATCACTGGCTGAGTGTGGCACTTGCTGAGTGCCAAGAGAGCCAGTCCCTTTTCGAAGTCATTAGTTTATTCACACTTCATTTTGAATAGGTCAGCATGAGGTGAATACGCTTACTTTAAGGTGTTCATGTCATGCTGTTGCTTGTTCACATCACTGGCTGGGTGTGGCACTAGCTGTGTGCATAGAAATCCATCCAGAGTGCCAAGAGAGCCAGTCCCTTTTCAAGGTTAATACTTCAGTCACACATTGTGCTGAGTGGGTCAACATGAGCTGAATACGCTTATAAGTTTAAGTTTTTTTAATATGATCACTGCTCTTGCTTTTTCAGATCACTGCTCTTGCTTTTTCAGATCACTGCTCTTGCTTTTTCAGATCACTGCTCTTGCTTTTTCAGATCACTGGTTGAGTGTGGCACTTGCCGGGAGCCAAGAGAGTCAGCCAGTCCCTTACAATGTCATTAGTTTAGTCACACCTTGTTGGGAGTGGGTCAGCATGAGGTGAAAACGCTTATTACTGGATGTTGATCACTGCTATTGCTTTTTAACATCACTGGCTGAGTGCCAAGAGAGCCAGTCCCTTTTCAAAGTTAGTACTTCAGTCACACATTGTTGGGAGTGGGTCAGCATGAGGTATTAAAGCGCGCGCGTACCAGGATTCTCAACTCAACTCAACTCAACTCAACTCAACTCAACTCAACTCAACTCAACTCAACCCTGTGACTAGATGAACACACTGCTCAACTCAACTCAACTCAACTCAACCCAACCCAACCCAACCCAACTCAACTCAACTCAACTCAACCCTGTGACTAGATGAACACACTGCTCAACTCAACTCAACTCAACTCAACTCAACCCAACCCATCTCAACCCAACCCAACCCAACCCAACTTAACTCAACTCAACTCAACTCAACTCAAGTCAACCCAACTCAACTCAACTCAACCCAACCCAACCAAACCCAACCCAACCCAACCCAACCCAACCCAACCCAAACCCAACCCAACTCAACCCAACTCAACTCAACTTAACTCAACTCAACTCAACCCAACTCAACTTAACTCAACTCAACTCAACTCAACTCAACCCTGTGACTAGATGAACACACTGCTCAACTCAACTCAACTCAACTCAACTCAACTCAACCCAACTCAACTCAACTCTACCCAACCCAACCCAACCCAACCCAACTTAACTCAACTCAACTCAACTCAACTCAACTCAACCCAACCCAACCCAACTCAACTCAACTCAACCCTGTGACTAGATGAACACACTGCTCAACTCAACTCAACCAAACTCAACTCAACTCAACTCAACTCAACTCAACTCAACTCAACCCGACCAAACCCAACCCAACCCAACTCAACTCAACCCTGTGACTAGATGAACACACTGCTCAACTCAACTCAACCCAACTCAACTCAACTCAACTCAACTCAACTCAACTCAACTCAACTCAACTCAACCCTGTGACTAGATGAACACACTGCTCAACTCAACTCAACCCAACTCAACTCAACTCAACTCAACTCAACATTACTCAACCCGACCAAACCCAACCCAACCTGACTCAACTCAACCCTGTGACTAGATGAACACACTGCTCAACTCAACTCAACTCAGCTCAACTCAACTCAACTCAACCCAACCCAACTCAACTCAACTCAACTCATCTCATCTCAACTCAACCTTGTGCTTAGATGAACACACTGCTCAACTCAACTCAACCCAACTCAACTCAAATCAACTCAACTCAACTCAACTCAACTCAACCCAACTCAACTCAACTCAACTCAACCCTGTGACTAGATGAACACACTGCTCAACTCAACTCAACTCAACTCAACCCAACCCAACCCAACCCAACTCAACTCAACCCAACCCAACTCAACTCAACTCAACTCAACTCAACTCAACTCAACTCAAACCTGTGACTGGCAACTAGGTGACCCACACCTATACCTACTCCTACACCCTCACCCCTCCACACCCTAGCCCCTCCACGCCCTCACCCCTGTGACTGGCAACTAGGTGAACACACTGCGCTCAGGGGAGCATGAGGCTGGAGGCACTCAAGGTGCTGAAGTTGCAGCCTAGCAGAGCAAGAACTCAACTCAACCCTGTGGCTGGCTACTAGGCGACCCACACCTATACCTACTCCTCCATCCACACCCTCACCCCTGTGACTGGCAACTAGGTGAACACACTGCGCTCAGGGGAGCATGAGGCTGGAGGCAAGCCGGGTGCTGAAGTTGCTGCCTTTCAGAGCAAGAACGAGAAATCAGCTGCTGAG
Source organism: Microglena sp. YARC (assembly GCA_022414725.1). NCBI lineage: Eukaryota > Viridiplantae > Chlorophyta > Chlorophyceae > Chlamydomonadales > Chlamydomonadaceae > Microglena > Microglena sp. YARC. The sequence goes on along the minus strand of JAJSRW010000419.1, from coordinate 5,950 downwards.
GCCCAGGCAGCGCCAATGATGGTGCAACTGGCCATGCTCAAGGGCTACGACAAGATGGGACAAGCCCTAGTTTCGTGTGTATCTGGTGCGAGGGGTGAAAGGGGGGGGGGTGAAGAGTGCGTGTTTTGTGGAGCAGGGACAGGCCCTAGTGTTGTGTGTCTCTGGTGCGAGGGGGGGTGACTGTGTGGAGCAGGACAGGCCCTAGTGTCGTGTGTCTCTGGTGCCGAGGGGGGGTGAGTGTGTGGAGCAGGACAGGCCCTAGTGTCGTGTGTCTGGTGCGAGAGGGTGAAAGGGGGTGGGGGGGAGGAAGAGTGTGTGTTTTGTGAGCAGGACAGGCCATAGTGTCGTGTGCCTCTGGTGCGAGGGGGTGAAAGGGGGGGGGGGGGAAGAGTGTGTATTTTTGTGGCAGCAGGATAGGCCCTAGTGTCGTTGTGTATCTGGTGCGAGGGTCCAGGTGGGGGTGTGAAGGGGGGTGGGGGTGGGGGGGGGAGCTGGGACAGGCCATAGTGTCGTGTGTCTCTGGTGCGAGGGGGTGAAAGGGGGGGGGGGGGTGGAAGACGGGGGGGAGCTGGGACAGGCCCTAGGGTCATGTGTATCTGGTGAAAGGGGGTGAAAGGGAAGGGTAGTTAAGAGTGTGTGTTGTGAAAAACACGAACACGACTAACACGAACAGGTACCCCTCCCCCCCCTCCCCCCCCCCCCCCACACACACACACACACACACATACAAACACGAACAGATACCACCATCCCCCCCCCTCCACACACACACACACACACACACACACACACACACACACACACTACCTCTGTACCTATACACACAAACACACATACAAACACAAACAGGTACCACCTCCCCCCACAAACACACACACACACACACATACATGCCACACACTCCCTCGGTACCTATACACACAAACACACCCCCACACATACAAACACGAACAGGTCCCCCCCCCACACACACACACACACACACACACACACACACACACACACTACCTCGTACCTATACACACACACACCCCACCCCACACGCACACAAACCACACAATACACACACACATGCAACACACCACACCATGTAACCGCTGACCCCCAGGCTGCACTTGTAACCCGCGGACCTACAACTTCCATGATGACAAGAGGCAAGTGACAGTACTGGATACGTACTGCCTTCCAGTCTCACAATCAGCAGAGTGCGTAATCTCCATATCAATTCTGGGCAGAACTACAAGCGATGGTTTCAAGGTATGCCTTTTTATGGGTGTGTGTATGGGGTGTGTGTTGTAGTGGTAATGTGTGTGTGTAGCTGTATGGTTGTGTGTGTTGTGTTATTTGCTTGTGTGTGTGTGTATGGGGTGTGTGTGTGTGTGTATAGGGGTGTGTGTGTATGTTGTGTGGGTGTATGGTGTGTGTGTATGGGGTGTGTGTGTGTATGGGGGTGTGTGAGTGTTGTATCATGTATGGGGTGTGTGTGCCTGTGTATGCTGTGATGTGTGTGTGTGTTTCTGCGGGTGTGGTGTATGGGGTGTGTGTGTGCATACTATGCTGGCTGTGTGTGTGTGTATGGGGTGTGTGTGTGTATGGGGTGTGTGTGTGTATGGGATGTGTGCTGTGGGTGTGTGTATGGGTGTGTGTGTGTGTATGGGGTGTTGTGTGTATGGGGGTGTGTGTATTGGGTGTATGTGTGTGTGTGTGGGGTGTGGGGTGGTGTATGGTGGGTGTGCGTGTGTATGGGGGGTGGTGTGTGTATGGTGTTAAAACGTCTCAATATATGGGGTGTTTGTGTGTGTATGTGTCTTAGATGTGTGTGTGTCTCTATGTGTATTATTTCTCCATTTCCTTTATGGGTGTGTGTGGTGTATGTGATGCATCTGGTGTGTTTATGTGTGTGTGTGTATATTGGGGTGTGTGTATGTTTATCGACATCAGTGTGTGTCTGTGGTATGGTGGTGTCTGTGTTGTATGTGGGTGGTGTGTGTATGGGTGTGGTGTTGTGTAGTGTGTGTGTATGGCTGTGTCTGTGTGTGTAATAGGGGTGTGTGTGTGTTTATGGTGTGTGTGTGGTAGTGGGTGTGTGTGTGTATGGTCATGGGGGTGTTATGGTGTGTTTGTGTATCTGTTTTGTGTGTATGGGTGAAGTGGAGTGTGTGTGTATGGTGTGTGGTGTTGTATGGGTGTGTGTGGTGCTGTGTATGGTGGTGGGTGTGTGTGTATGGGGATGTGTGGTGTGTACTGGGGTTGTGTAGTGTAAATGGTGGTTGTGTGTGATGTAATTGGGTGTTGTGTATGGGGTGTGTGTTTGTTATGGGTGTGTGGGATTGGCGGTGTGTTTGTGTAAATGGGGCAGGTGGGTTGCGGGTGTGTGTGTCATGGGGTGTGTGTGTGTATGGACGGTACTGTGTGTGTGTATGGGGTGTGGGGTGTGTGCATGTATTGAGTGGCGGGTGGTTCTGTGCCTTCTGTGTTGTTGTGAGGTGTGTGGTGTGTGTGTATGAATGTGTCGTGTGTGTGTGTGTGTGGTGTATGGGTGTGCAGGTAGTGTATGGGGTGTTGTTGTTATGGGTGTGTGATAGTGTATAGTGTGGTGTGTGTGTATGGGTGTGTGTGTGTTATGGGCTGTGTGTGTGTGTATGGGGTGTGTGTGTTGTCATGGGGTGTGTGTGTGTATGGTGTGTGTGTGTTGAGCTGGGTGGGTGCTGTATGCGGTGTGTGTGTGTATGGAACACTTTGCCATTGTGTTGGCGGGTGTGTATGGGGTGTGTGTGTATGGGGTGGTTGTGTATGGGTGTTTACTCTAATGGGGTGTGTGTTGATGTGTGTGTGTATGTGAAATGTAGCTAGAGGCTGGGCATGTGCGTGCAGTCAGTGTGTACTGTATGTGTACTGAGATCCATATTCAATAGCATATAGAAACATCTGGTGTGTGTGTAGTTATGCATCTATGGGGTGTGTGTGGATGGGTGTGTGTCAAGTGTATGGGTATGCCTGTTGTGCTATGGGTGTGCGGTTTATGGGTTGTGTGTGTGTCACAAATGAGAGTGTGTGTGTGGCAGTGTGGCATACTCGGGTAGTGAGTGTCGTGAGCCATGTTAATATCGTGATTGTGTGTAGCGTGTGTGTGTGTCTGTGAATCTGCTCATATATTGTCAAGGTGCCATGGGTCTTCAAGGGTCAATTGACCTTTTTAGTAGGGTGGTGCGTGTCTAGTAGGTGCGTTGTGTACTAGGCGGTGTTGTATAGGGGTTTGTATAGGTTGTGTGTATGGGGTGACGTGGATACTAGGCTTGTGTGCCTGGGGTGTGTGTTGATATCTAGGGGGGCTCCTGGTGTGCTCCTCACGCCAAGAGCGCTTGTAGTGTTGCTCATGGGCTAAACGGTGTGCTAATAGCAGATGAAATTGATGGAATATCGGTGTGCATGGGGTGCTGTGTGTTTACTAGGGGGTGTGCGTGTATGGGGTGCGTGTTGTAATAGGGGTGTGTTCCTAGGGTTTTTGCTATGGGGTGGTGTTGTGCCTGTACAGTAGACGTTTGTCGTATAGAGGTGTGTATGGGAGTGTGTGTGAGCCGTATGGGGTAGTGTCTATTAGGCGTGTGTTCATTGGGGTGGGGTGTACTTACATTAACGGATAAGGCATAAAGCGCTGTCATGAGCTGAGTTATAGTGGGGCTGTGGTATAGGGTGTGTGATGAGGCTGTGAGTCCGTATGGGTGTGTGTGTGTCTCCTCTCTCTCTCTCGTGCAACAGACTCACAGGCTGTATGTCTCCTAATCGATTCGGTATATAAGCACGATATATCTATCCGGCAATTGTCGCTGGTTGTTCTATTATTCCCGTTATATTATCATGGCTTTGTTCGGTGTCTGAGTTCTTTGGAGTTCGTCAGTCGTAATTATACCCTGGTTTATTAGTTTGTTTTGTCTCTGTTTGTGTTTGTTTGGCTGTCTCTGGTTGTTTGGTTGGTTGTTTATTTGTGCTTGCTGTGTTGGGGATTGGTTGGTTGTTACAGTCCGGGTGTATCAAATTTTGCTAAAAGACTTGCCTAGTCCTCGAGTAATAGTCAAGCATAAGCGTAGTTAAGAGTAGATGGGCATTCTGATATTGGCGCCATTTGAGAACATTTTCACACTTCACATTGCGGGCCAAGTGTAGATTGTGTCTGTTTTAGTGTCTAATAAGGACTTTCCATCCTCGAGCAAATAGTCAATGGATAGGAGGCTGTTCTTTCACTTTTTTGTACAGGCTCTATCGGGCGGCTTTGCCCGACAATTCGGAGACGATTAACAGCTGGTGCGCCTCCCCACATACTTTTGAACACCCCGGTCGGTGTATCAAAAGGACTTTAGCCCATCTCAAGTAACAGTTCAAGATAAGGTGTAGTTAAGAGTAGATGGGGATCTAGTTGGAAGTGCTGCGCTCGTCCAGGGATATTGTTTTTCAAATTCAAAAAGAGGAAATCTTATTCATTTTCTTTGTTTGCCCATCTCCGCTGTATATCCTCCCATAACCATTCCTAGAACACTGTTATCCGCATATTGGTGGTCTTGGATCTTCCGGCGTCATTTTTATGTAACAATATCTCAATACAAATAAAAGACGCATACAATAACTTTGACTTTTGTCAGTATTTCTACATTTTTCGCGCTATTTTAGCCAAAAACGGGGCGTTCGTATTGCCGATCGAATGTATTCCGGAAAAAACATCCCTGGCTTCTTCTCCACTATCTCACTTATCGCACACTTTCACATCTCTTCTTCGTCTGGCCCAGGTTTCTGATTTGAGATGTACTCTAACTGCTAGTGCTCCATCATTAATATCTCTATTCAGATGTTCTGTAATGGAGCGGCCAACCATAGATTTGTTGATTCTCTTACAGCAGCTATGTTTCGTTGTATTACGTTTCTTATATAGATTAGGAGTTATCTTGACCGGCTTCCCTAACCAAAGAGATCTAAGTGAAAAAAAAACACCAGTACCAGTCTTCTGCACACACACATATCATACCACACAACACTACTATTACCAATGCACTCACACACACACATCTCCACAAGCGACCACACGACGACACACACACACGGACGCACACACACAGTCGAGCCAACACACACCACACACAGACACAACACACAGCTCACACACTCAGCACACCATCATTACACACGGTACACACACACGCACTTCACAACCAACACACACACACACACGCACGCACACACCACACACACGCACACACACCCCGCACCACGACAACCCCTGCACAACATTACACATGTGGTGGTTGAAGAAGAGACCGTGAATGTGTGTGATGTGTGTGGGGGGGCGGGGGGGGGGGTATGTGGTGGTACTACTGTTGAATTGTGTGTGTGTGTGTGGGGCCTGCACGGGGGGGGGGGGCGGGCATAGCTGTTGGTCGGTGTTGGGGGGTACTTTGTGATGGTTTGGTAGTCTGTTGTGGCAATACGTGGTGGGGTATCTGTTGATTGTGTTGTGTGGAGTGTGTGTTGTGGTGTAGGTGGTGGTGGGGGGGGAGGGGGGAGGGGGGAAGCTACTGTTCGGTGGTGTGTACTCGGTGTGTGTGTGGTACGGTTGATTGTGTGTGTGTGTGTCTGTGTAGGTCATTGGTGTGTGGGGGGGGATGGTGCTTCATCAGTCCTAATTGCCAGCGTACTAGTTGCTGCGCTTCCAGAACCAAGAGTCTTGGTGATAAGTTTCTAAGAGCGTTGTCGCAAGTACCGGAATTCGCTTTAGCAGTCACGGCAGGGAGTTTCGACAAGTAGTTGCAGAAAGTAAGCTACTCGTGCAGAATACAGTACAAATGACATGAACAACTTACTGCGAAGGAATCTTGACTATACTCGATGCTGTTATTAAAATAAACATATGGACTATTAAGTCAACAACTGCTCCAACTATGAGCACACAGTTCCGGTGCTC
>JAJSRW010001070.1:0-36029 GCA_022414725.1 Microglena sp. YARC | reverse complement strand
CGGAGAGATAGGGAAGCACTCTCTTAACAGTTGCCATGTGACCTCTATAAACAAGGTTTGTGGCTCGTTTACAACCGATTTGTATTTGTGTAAGGGTAGATAGATTGGCATCATAACATATGTATCTGACATATTTTTGGAACCGCATTATATATGGCTTTAGATATTTATATCTGACATTTTGGCACCGCATAGATATGGGCTTAGATCATAAATATCTGACGATTTCAACCGCCTAGATATGGTTTAGATAACATAGATCTGACAATTTGACCGAGGTATGCTAGATCATCACAGATGACATTCAACCGCTAGTATGGCTCTTAGATAACATAGATTCTGAAATTCGAATACAGAGATTATGGATTAGATCACAATAGATTGAATATTTTGAATAAGCAGATGCTGACTGTGAGACACACAGAGCACACTTCTAGTGCGTCCTGGTGGCTATTTCAACCAGAACTGGCGCAGCCTAGTGCACTTGAAGCCTAAACATGAGTGTCAAGCCTAGGCAAGCAAGGTGAACGCCTAGTGGAGCCTTGAGGCCAACGCAATTTGCTGTCAAGCCTAGGAGCAAGTCCGACCAGTAGTGGACTGAAGCAAACAATTAGCTGTCAGCGCTAGGCAAGCAAGCGACACAGCCTAGTGACTTGAAGCCAACACAATTAGCTGACAAGCCTAGGCAAGCCAAGCCGACACGTAGTGGACTTGAAGTCAAACAATTGCTGTCAAGCCTAGGAGCAACAAGCGGCACGTAGTGCATTTGAAATCAACACAATTGCTGTCAAGCCAATCAAGCCAAAAAGCGGCACGCTATGCAACTTGAATCACACAATTAGCTGTCAGAACTGTGAAATTGTTCGGTTTAGTTAGTGGCTGGCTCAGGGAGTGCAAGCTCCAAGCAGCTGCTAAGAAAGAAGCTGTAGGAAGCTGGTGCCAAGCAGCTGCTAAGAAAAGGTCAACAAAAGATTCCTGATGGAATGATATGTTGGTGGAAGAGAGGTAAGTATATCCTGTTGCTCAAGACATGGATTGGTGAGGAGAGGTAGCGATATCTGTTGACTCAAGAATGGATGGTGTGAGACAGGTAGAGTATTTCTGACTCAAGACAATGGATTGGTGGAGAGAGGTAAGATATTGTTGCTCCAGAATGGATTGGTGGAGAGAGGTACAGATATCTGTTGACTCAAGACATGGATTGGTGGTTGAGTTAGTACAGATCATCTGTTGACTCAAGACATGGATGGTGCGAGAGGTCAGATATCTGTTGATCAAGGATGGATTGGTGGTGAGAGGTAGTAGATATACTGTGACTCAAGAATGGATTGGTGGAAGAGAGGTACAGATTCTGTTGACTAAGAATGGATTGGTGGAGAGAGGTACAGATATCTGTTGACTCAAGACATGGATTGGTGGAGAGAGGTACAGATATCTGTTGACTCAAGACATGGATTGGTGGAGAGAGGTACAGATATCTGTTGACTCAAGATGGTTCACAGGGCTGGGCTATATGCCCAGCTCCAAGTTCAACTTAAATTAGGTTAGGGCTTAAGGAATGCGGGCTGTGTCGCACGAGGAACGCCACTGTCGTGAGACTGACCTAGCTGTCGCTTAACTCGACACTTCCTTAGCAACTTATCGCTGAACTGCCACCTGTACTGTTATTATATATTGTTAAAAAGTAATGAGCGCTGGTGGGACATGGTTTAAGGGAGCCCGTCTACGGTGGTAGAGAAGAGCTGCTACTTTACCCGGACAAAGCTGCATGGCGCTGACAGCGACCCGCTAACCCCTTCAGGCATCCTTAGGGATAATATTGTTTAAATTCATACTTGGCAGTTGATTTACGCGTTAGTTGTAGGCTTGGGCAGTTGTACTTGCAGTTGTTACGGTTAGTTGTACTTGAGTTGTAGCTTGGGCAGTTGACTAGGGTAGTTGTACTTGCAAGTTGTACTTGACTTGGTTATGCTTAGTTGTACTTGCAGTTGAACTAGGGTAGTTGTACTTGCAGTTGTACTTGCACTTGATTACGGTTAGTTGTACTTGCAGTTCTTCTTGCAGTTGACTACGGGTAGTTGCAGTTGTACTTGCACTTGATTACGGTTAGTTGTACTTGCAGTTCTTACTTTGCAGTTGACTACGGGTAGTTGTACTTGACTTGCAGTTGTATTGACTTGATTAGGGTACTTATGTACTTGCAGTTGACTACGGGTAGTTGTACTTGCAGTTTGTAACTTGGTCCGTTGATTACGGTACTTGTACTTGCAGTTTGATACGGGTACTTGGCACGTTTTGCTAGTTCAGTTGTAAGTTGCTGAGTTGTATTGATAGTCTGTATGTTTTTACAGTCCAGGGTAGCAATAGGCTGGGGACTTACCACCTTTAAACAGGCAAGGCAACTTATCTAGTTGAGAGTACCTGCTTGTGTGTGTGCCAGGTGGCGACAAGGTGCGTCAGGGCAACAAATCACTTTACTCCGGTCCATTTGTGGCGACCAAGGGCCAATTTGCTAAATCGGCAGCAGCTGAGGGTCGCATGGTGGTCGCACAGGGTCGCCGATTGGTGATGGTTGGCACACACAAAAAAAAATGGTGAGTACTGCTTTGTGTGGTGTGAGAGTTCAGCGAGGAGTTTTTATTTCATTGCTGTTTGTTTGACATTTTATTTCCATTCTGCTTCATGGCTTTCAAGATTGGGCAAGCAAGTAGCCACGCGCTTCATTTTTGCATCTTGTAACTGCACTGTCTGACCATACCAATATTGTACTGCGTTGTTCTGTGCGGTACGAACTGTTACTTCCGCGGGATGTGTGTTGTGTTGCTGTGGTTTCGGCAATCATCTTTGTTTTAATTGCATGCACAGGCATAACACATAATTATTCTGATTTACATCCCTTCTTGCATCATTAATAAAATTTGTCAATGTAGACGAAACCTCAGCCCCGCCCCCTCCCCCCCACGGTAAACGATTGTTTGGGGTTCAGTTTCAATGCTTTTTTCTGTTTAGTTGTAGGAGTCAGGGGTAGCCGAATAGGCTACAGGGGACCTGCCCCAATCCTCGAATAATCGATTACTGGTATCAATACTTCACGTCGTTAGGCATTTTTGATATCTTGCTTGATTGCTTTCTAGCTATTTCTGTGGTTGTGTTCATAGCGGCAACTAAGGGGCTCTGCAACGCACTGTAATTAAATTAAATGACTCCTACTTGTATAGATGTTAGGCTCTTTAGGATTAAATGGTCTAGTGTAGACCAGAATTGATAGAAGAATGAGGTAGTCGGGGGTTCGACTCCCTGGTCGGTCTTGGCGTTGCAGGTCGTCGTCAACGCGTGGTAGGCCTTGGTCCAGTTGAGGTAGGGACCGGTCTCCCACCACCCGCGTAGACGGGCTCCTTAAGCGATACGACGCATCAGGCGTTATCCATTACTTATAAGCATGTAACATGCTTTATCTTGGGAACCTCTGGGTAATGCCTCATTTGTATCACGTTCAGGGTACTTCCAAGTGCGCGCTGCGCGCTTTTTGAGCCCACTGCACCTTTTCGCGCAGTTTTTTGCCACCCCCTGTGGGATGCAGCAAGCATTTTCCTGCGTTTTTTGACTACAAAGCGCAGTTTTGTTTTTTTTTCAAGTACGCTAAAGCGCTGGCTAATTTGGTCAATGGAAGTACCCTGATCACGTTCAGGGATATTCCTAGGAATTTGAGCAGAAACATTGCCCATGTGTGATATTTACAAGATGGAAACATTAATATCGTGGCAACCGATGCCCCAGGTGTAACATATTGGGAATGTGGAAACCAGGGTTGAATTTAAAGCGCGCGCTTTTGAGCTTTTGAGCGCTGACTATAATTTGACCCCTCTGCGCTTTAAGCGCGTTTTTGCACCCCTGTGGGCGCTGCAAGCTTCTTTGGCGCTTTTTGCACTACAAGGCGTTTTTCTTTTATAGCTTGATATATGGCATAGAACAATTGTCAGATAGATTTCAGTAGGCTAAAACGCTGGCATTAGGCCTTTGAAGTACCTCGAGGTGGCAACAATTAAAAATGGCGCTGACGATGCCGCAGGTGTACATTTGGGGAGTGGAAACATGACCACACACTTGGTAATCATAGGTAGTTAAGATAGTTAAATAAATTAATCAGGCAAAAATGAATCGGAATAAAACACTTTAACATGCTGTTAACATGTATGGTAAATTTGAACTTGAACTCGAACTTGGTTCCACAGCTCCAATCAGGGAATTCGGCCGCTCGCCGTCTTCGGCAGTATGAAAAAATCAAACATGTATGGTAAGCATTCTAGGCAGATTATGGAGAGGCTTTACATTGGATCTGGGTCTGGGTCCTGCTCCAGGGGGTTTAATACTACGCCACCAAAACGGCTTGGTTGGGAGTTTAGTTAGTTTTGTTTCCTCGACACACCCCCTGATGTAATGGGGTTTTTTGCTTTGTGGGTGCTTTTTCTTTTTGTTTAAAGCACAGAGTCTCATACACCCTCGCGGTGTCAAGTAGACTTTAACATGTAATGTAATGTTATGTTACGTTGGAAACGTTTATTTAGGCTCATGAAGTCATGAAACACATCTTATACAAAAGTTACCTCTCGAAACGAATGATTCAAAATGACTTGACTTAGTAATAATAATAATTGAACTTACAGTGACTACTGCTAGCTCCGGCTTATGCTATGGTGTCCTTAACTTCACGTCCTGTGAGTAACTGTATTACACGGATGTGACAATTTAAATTCAAATTTAAATTTAATGAACTTGGTTGCAATGGGCTTAAAATTTAAGGTGGTCAACTCTCTCCCACACCCGATTTGGGCTAGGGTGTGTGCTTATAGGTGTATCACTAGAATGCTTACATCTCCCTGTATCCTGCCTTCCAGTAAGAAAAAAATTGAAATATTCGAACACTCAAGTAATGAAGTAAGTTCACATCCTGCCGGGGATCGTTGCAGTTAAAAACTAATGTTTTTATCCTGGACTGGGATCACCGGTTATCCTTCGTAAGTACTACTCATTCCTGCTTGCCTAGAGGTTGGCAATGCGAGGCTATATCCAGTCACGCATTTATTCCTTAATTTTCTATATTAAGGGCGTGGAAGGCGCGTCCCGAATGAAATTATTGGAATCCTTAATTTAATGTAATATATTAATTTAAATTGAATTATATTTTAATGTTGTTTTATTTTAATTCAATTTATTCTTTCCATTTAATATATTTAATTTACGTGATTTGAATGCGTAATGTAATTGCTTTTAATTTTATCAATTCGAATAGGATTACAAAATTTGAAGGGCGCCTGGAGGCAATTAAATTAATTGAATTCCCAATGATTCGATTGATGATGTAGCATTGTTAACTATAAAGTGACGAAAAAGAGAGTTTTTTGAAGGGTTGTTGAATTTTAAGAGTAATTGAACGTTTTCTGTAATGTAAGTGTCTATGAAATGCATGTATGTAGATTAGCTATTTTTTTAAAGAATTTTGTTGCAATGGTATCAACTAGAAAAATGATAGGCCAATTAGGTGTATGGTTGATTTTAGTTATCCTATCTCTTCGCACCATTAAACCATGATTTGTACAAGATATTGCATGTTTTCGGCCCAGCCCAGAGTGAACGGTATAGCGTTAATCGCCGTCCTCCTGAACGGGTTTTTTTTGGCGCAGCGGCAGGTGGCGTAGCTTTGCTGCCTCCCGTGAACGGTATGTCCCGTCCTCCTGAACGGGTTTTTGGCCAGCGGCAGGTGGCGTGGCTTGCCCCTGCCCCGCCCCCGCCCCTGCCCCCGACCGCCCGGTGGCCCCGCCCCTGCCCACGCACGGCCCTGAGGTGGGGTCCGTGGGCTAATTTTAGCAAGTGCCTAGGGGAATGTTTCGTCCATTGTGATGCGTACATGTTGGCGCCTTGGTTTTTTGACGACTATTTTGTTCCAACCTATGTATACGCATGTGTTTTATGTGGTTCAAATTTGAAATGATAGCTTAAAACACACCTTAAATCAATTGTTAACCGTGAAATTGTAACTTTTTGGCCCAGCTGAGCTCGTTTTCGTGAATTGGATGCTTACATATGCTCTGGTCAGAATTCGTCCGGTATAAATATGTCTTATATTCATCAAAAATATAGAATGTTCATATTTTTTTATGTTTTTCATAAAACCCTGAAAAAAATGGTTTGTGACACACTACTAACGGACGAACATTTTAATGGGCTAATCCCTCTTCAAATAAAGGGCCAGCCTGGAGGCGCGTCCCGAATGAAAATGTTTGAAAATAATCATGAATTTAATTAAGAATTAAATTCGGATTTAATTGCATAATTGTATTTATTATAATTGTTAAATGTTTAATTAATTAAATGAATTTAATTAATTCATTAATAACACGATTAAAATGAATAAATAAAATGATCTTTTAAAGTCATTGGTACTTGTTTAATTAATTAGCTCTCAATTAAATTATATTTAATTTAATTGTTACTTTACTTAGTTTAATTCAATTAATTAAATTGTATTTAACTCATGAATTCATTAATTAATATGTTTTTTTAATTAATTTGATAGAATCAATATTGAATTGTTTGGACTTGAATTGAAAGCATTTAATTGATTTGAGTTATACGATTCATTTGAATTCAATATATTTGGATTTAACTGAATTGAATCGTGGCAGAGATGGATGTAGCTTTGTTTTACTGTGAAGTAACGACAATTGACCATTTTTGTAGGGTTGTTAAATTTGAAGTGGTATTAAAGGTGCTAGACTGTCTTGTAGATGGGCTTTATTTGCAAGCATTGATGCACACAAAATGTAACCAATCAGAGGACCCAAAATGGTTGATTTGGGGGAATTTGTTCGGTCAGCCGCATACAGCATTGATGTGGCTTCATTTCCACATTTATGGCAATTAATTGGGCCCAGGACACAAGCCGCTTGTTACCCTAATACAATATCGTATTACGTGATCGCAGTGTGGATATGTGGTCTGAAATTGTGTTTGCCAATTAGGTTGTAGAGTCGGCTGGGCGTTTCCTGGCGTGCGTAGGATTGACACAGAGTCTCGACAGCTTGGACACGTAGCATCTGAATTATGGTCAACCGGTGGCATTCAAACAATAAGCAACCAAATCCTAAACACATTAGACGTCACGGGCAGGACATGGGGCAATAAGTCGAGAAATTGTTTGATATGCAGAATGCGAGAAAGTGAGAAGAGGAAGGCTGGGAGTTTCCAAGTAGTCGGAGTAAGTAGGTACTAATAGCAGAATAAGCTACAAAACATTTGACAACTTAGGAGCACGCACATACACAAAACAACTAAGCTATCCATGCACTGCCACACAGCACTACGCAGGCACATTCTCACACATCTGGCTATCCATGCGCTGCGACACAGCATGTGCACGCACATACACACATAGCTTGGCTATACATGCATTACCACACAGCACTTTGCATGGACATACACATGTGGCTACCTAGCACTGCCACACAGCACTGCGCACGCACATACACACACATAGCTGGCTATCATGCACTGCCACACAGCACTGTGCACGCACATACACACACATCTGGCTAACCATGCACTACATTACCAACGAAAACACAAACACATTCAGCCACTCAGCATGCACACCACAAAACAACTGGCTACCATACATTGTCGCACAGCATGTGCTACGTGGATACAGATGTATTACAAACAAACACATCTGGCTATCCATGGCACTACACGACAACCCCATGCAAGCACGAAACACTCAAATTTTTACGCACGATACACGCACAATACAAATTGTTATCCATGCACTGCACAGCAGGCACTGTGCCACGCGCATACACACACATCTGGCTATCCATGCACTGCAGCCACAGGCACTGTGCACGCACATTCAGCACACATCTGGCTAACCATGCACTACATTACGGGCACACGAAAACACAAACACATTCAGGCCACTCAAGCATGCACACACAAAACAACTGGCTACACATACATTGTCGACAGCCATGTCGGCTACTAACAAACAAACACATCTGGCTATTCCATGCACTACACGACAACCCCATGCAAACACGAAACACTCAAATACGACGCATACACGCACAATACAAATTGTTATCCATGCACTGCCACAAGCAGGGTGCATGCACATACATCACACATCTGGCTATCCAATGCACTTCCACACAGCAGCTGCGAAAGGACATACACACACATCCAGCTACCTAGGACTGCACACAGCACTGAACACGCACATACATAGCTGGCTATACATGCACTTCCACACAACATTGTGCAAGCACATACACACACATTGGCTACTCCTGCAACTGCACGCAGCACTGTGAACACACATACACACACATATGGCTATAATGCATTGCCACACAGCACTGTGCATGCACAAACACACACATCTGGCTATCCATGGACTGCACACAGCACTGGCACGTACATACACACACATCTGGCTATTCCATGCACTTCCACACGAAGCATGTGCATGCACATACGCACACATCTGGCTATCCAAGCATGCCACACAGCACTGTGCATGCACATACACAACATCTGGCTATCATGCACTGCACACAGCACTGTGCATGCACATACACACACACATCTGGCTATTCTGGCACTTCCACAGAGCATGTGCACGCAAGTCATAACAGAACGCACACGCACACCTTCAAACCCTTACACATATGGCTATCATGCACTACAAGACAAACCCATGCACCAAACACACTCAAATACACACACATGCACACACAAAACATTGGCTATCCATGCACTAAATGCCACACAGCACTGTGCACGCCCACATGCCGCAAAAACATCTGGCTATCCAAGCACTACAGAAACCCATGCACACACAAACACCCCGACACTCACGCATGGAAACACACAAATGAAACAACTGGCTGCACATGCAAGGTTGACAGGTCCGGGGGTGGACGCTGGCGTGGGGTACAGGGGGCGAGAGGATGGGAATATGGGATTGGAGTGTGGGGTGTAGAAGTGGTAGAAGTGGGAAGGGAAGTGTCGAGAGGTCCGAACTCGGACGTGGACGTGATTGAGTTCAATGCGGCCTAACCCCTGTGCGATTGGGAGTGCATGTTAAGCATTGAACATGGTGTGTGTGGGTGTGGGTGGGGATACCTGGCTGGAGGCGGAAGGGAGACAGGCGAACGCCGGGATTGTGAATTGAGCGGGATTGGGAGCTGATCTGGAAGGAGTAATTTTAACGGGAAGGAAGAATTGACGGAAGCGGCAGCAAGCAGGCAGAGTGAGGCGAAAATTCGTCGTGATCAGCAGCAAGCAAGCAGAGGCAGGCGAAGGGAAGACAGGCTAACGTCGGTATTAAGAATTGATCGGGATCGAGAATTGATCGGGATTGAGAAATTGATCGGGACTGAGATCGGCGACCAGGTGCAGGTGATGATTGCGGATGTAGTGGGGGGGCCGGTGGGGGGGGGGCGGTTCGACAGTCTGGCAGTGGCAGACTTGCAGTGTGGCAGCATCGCAGTGGCAGGCCAGTGGGACCAAGGCGAATTGTTCAGGGACACTGCGTCCTCCGTCGTCGAAGGAACGTCGAAGGGTCCGTTGCGTCGCAGACGCAGCTTCAGTAGGTTGGCTGCGTCTCACTTGAATGCATGCGTCCCTCTGCGTCCGATTCCGTCCCATTGCTGGCGGCCTCGGAAGTGCCCATGCGAACGTTTGTACCTCCATGGTTTACAGCGCGATGGTCGCAAGTGCGTGAGATGGATTTGTATTCGTTTCCCATGGAATTGCTCATTGTGCAAGTTGCAAGGCTGGAAACATGAACATTACGAGAATTATGTGTACCTTAGTTAATTGGCGTGGCTTGATTTCCAACCTGGCCCACCCCACGCACCCGGCCCTGCGGGTGAGTTGTGGGTGAAATCCGTGCTAATAATAGCTTAGTGCCCTAGGAGAATGATTCGTTCATTGTGATGCTTGCATGTTTTCGCCTCGATTTTTTGATACGACAATTCCATTCCCAAACCTATGTTTTGCGCACATGATTGGATGGTACAAATTTGAAATGATGACAATTGTTACCCAATAATTGTAGCTTTGGGCCCAAAAAGCACAAAGCTTAGCTCCTTTTCTTGAATTGCGATGCTCATATGTGTTCTCGTGAGAAAATGTCCGGTAATCAATAAATTTATAATTGTTATATGTTTGTATAATGTTTCGGTTTTTTTGTGATGTGAAGTGAAACCTGCAAAGTAGGTTGTGTACACACACACACACACACACGACACACAGTTTTGACGGGCTAATCCCTCAATCAAATAAAAGGGCGCCTGGAGGTGCGTCCCGAATGAAAATGTTTGATATAATCTGTATTTAATTAAAATGTTAATTGTATAATTTTATTATTGTATAATTGTTTAATTAAAGAAATAAATTGTATTAATGAATGAATACTAAGATAAAAATGAATTAATCAAAATTCTGTTAAATTGTTTGATTAATTATAAGGTATTAGTTAATTAATTAATTGACTAATTAATTAAATTATATTTAATTAATTATCAATTAAATTTAATTGTATTTAATTAGTTAATTAATTAATTAATTAAAATTGATTTAATTAATTTGATAGAATTCAAATTGTGTTGTATTGACTTGAATTGAATGCATTTAATTGATTTGAATTGTATTCATTTGAATTCAATATATTTGGATTTAGCTTCATTTCTTACGACAATTGACATTTTGTAGGGTTGTTAAATTTGAAGGAGTATTAAACGTTCCTGGACTGTCTTGTAGATGGACTTTATTTGCAAGCAGTTGATGCACAGGAAATGTAACCAATTAGAGGTATAGTTGAATTTTTTCGGTCAGCCGCATACAAGCTTGATGTGGCTTCATTCCCCACATTTATGGCAATTCATTCAGGACCCCCAGGACAAGCGCTTGCTGCTAATACAACATCGTATTACGATTTCGCAGTGTGATTTGCGGTCGGACACGTGTTTTGCCAATGAGGTTGTAGAGTCGGCTGGGCGTGTCCCTGGCGTGCGTAGGATTGAACACAATAGTCTCGACAGCCTGGACACGTGGCATCTGAATTATGGTAACCGATGGCATTCAAAACCACTAAGCAACTAAACCCTAAACACATTAGAAGTCACGGGCAGGACATGGGGCAAATAGTCGAGAAATAGTTGATATGCAGAATGCGAGAAAGTGAGAGGAGGGAGGCAGGGAGTTTCATAAGTAGTGGAGTAAGTAGGTCCTCATAGCAGAATAAGCTACACAACATTTGAAAACTTTTGAGAAGGATCATGACAGCTGCAATGCTGATATCTCTAGTCATGGCGCACTCCAACTACGAGCCAACTGTTTTGGGTGCAGAGTTTGCTGGTATCAGCAGCACAGATGGAGAGAGACAAACTAATGTACATATGAGACACGTGGAACCTAGGGGGGGTCATCAGAGGTCTAAAGCATACATACTACATATATAATATATATAAAACCATGACATTGCCATGCTATGGTGCACCATGCCATGCCATACCAATATACTATGCAGGTAGGTACAAACCATACCATGCTATGCTACACCATGCAATACCACACCATTAGACATTGTATCATGCCATGCTGGAATATACCATAACCATGCCATGCTATACCTACACCAAGCCATAGCACACCGTACTACCATGCTAACATGCATGTAGGTTTAAACCATACCATGCCATGCTACACCATGCCATACCACACCAATATATACCTTTGTATCATGCATGTTGGTATAAATCCCATAACATGCCATGCTATGCTGCACCATGAGAGACTATATACCAATATAACCATGCTATGCCACACCATGTTTATACGACAACATACTACCAAGTTACCATGCATGCAGGTACAAACCATAACATGCCATGCTACGCTACACCATGTCATACCATATCAATAAACCATGCATGTAGGTACAAATCATACCATGCTATTGTACCCCATTCCATATGACACCATTATGTGTGGTGTGATGTAGTAGGTTGAGGTGTGTTTTGGTGTGATTTTGTGTGGTGCTTTTGGTGCGTTGTGTTGTGTTGTGCTGTGTTGTGGTGGGTTGCGTTGTGGTGTGGTGATTTGTGTTGTGTGTTGTGTTGTGGCATGTCGATTTGTGTCGTGTCATGTGGTGTGGTGTGGTGAGGTGTGGTGTGGTGTGGTGTGGTGTGGTGTGGTGTGGTGTGGTGTGGTGTGGTGTAGTGTAGTGTAGTGTAGTGTAGTGTAGTGTAGTGTGGTGAGGTGAGGCGTGGCATGGTGTGGAGTGGCTTATCATGTCGTGTTTCTTGTGTCCCTTTGTGTTGTGGGTATGTGTGGTGCGATGTGGTGTGGTGTGGTGTGTGGTGAGGTGTGGTGTGGTGTGGTGTGGTGTGGTGTGGTGTGGTGTGGTGTGGTGTGGCGTGTCATGTCGTGTTCTTTTGTGTCGATATGTGTGGTTTTATGTAGTAGTATGGTGTGGCGTGGTGCGTTGTGGTGTGGTGTGGTGAGTGGTGTGGTGTGATGTGTGGTGTTATGTGGTGTGGTGAGGTGTGGTGCATTGTGGTGTGTGGTGTGGTGTGGTGTGGTGTGGTCTGGTGCGGTGTGGTGTGGTCTTGCGTTGCGTATCATGTAATGTTGTTTTGTGTCGATTTGTGTTGTTTTGTGTCGTGGTATGGTGTGGTGTGGTGCGGTGTGGTGTGGTGTGTGGTGTTCTTTTCTGTTGTGTTGTGTTGTGGTGAGGTGTGTGGTGTGGTGTGGTGAGGTTTGGTGTGTTGTGTTGTGTGGTGTTGTGTTGTGTTGTGGTGTTGTGAGGCATGGTATGGTGTGGGGCAGTGTGGTGTTGTGAGGCGTGGTATGGTGTGGTGCAGTGTGGTGTGGTGTGGTGTGATGTGATGTGGTGTGGTGTGGTGTAATGGGGTGTGGTGAGGCGTGGTGTGGCGAGGTGTAGGCTGTGTGGTGTTGTAAGGTGTGGTGTGGTGTGGTGTGGTGTGGTGTGGTGTGGTGTGGTGTGGTGTGTGGTGTGTTGAGGTGTGGTGTGGTGTGGTGTGGTATGATGTGGTGTGGTGTGGTGTGGCGTCGCGTGGTGTGGTGTGGTGTGGTGTGTGTGTGGTGTGGTGTGGTGTGGTGTGGTGTGGTAAGGTGTGTGGTGTGGTGTGGTGTGGTGTGGCGTATCATGTTGTGTGGATTTGTGTCGATTTGTGTCGTTTTGTGTCGTGGTATGGTGTGGTGTGGTGCGGTGTGGTGTCGTGTGGTGTGTGGTGTTGTTTTGTGTGATGTGGTGTGGCGTGGTATGGTGCAGTGTGGTGGTGTGGTGTGGTGTGGTTGGTGTGGGTGTGGTGTTGCCGTGGCGAATCATGTCGTGTTGTTTTGTGTCGATTTGTGTCGTTTTGTGTCGTAGTATGGTGTGGTCTGGTGAGGTGTGGTGTGGTGTGTGGTGTGTGTTGTGTTGTGTTGTGTTGTGTTGTGTTGTGTTGTGTTGTGGTGAGGTGTGTGGTGAGGTGTGGTGTGGTGTGGTGTGGTGTGGTGTGGTGTGGTGTGGTGTGGTGTGTGTGGTGTGTGTGTGGTGTGGTGAGGCGTGGTGTGGCGAGGTGTAGGCTGTTGTGGTGTGGTAAGGTGTTGTGGTGTGGTGTGCGTGTGGTGTGGTTGTGGTGTGGTGTGGTGTGGTGTGGTGTGGTGTGTGTGTGGTCTGGGTGTGGTGAGGCGTGGTATGGTGTGGTGAGTGTGGTGGTGGATGTGGTGTGGTGTGGTGTGTGTGGGTGTGGTGTGGTGTGTGGTGTGGTGTGGCATCTAGGAAGGCGTGGTGTGGTGTGGCGTACTGTGGTGTGTGTGGGATGGTGTGGTGTGGTGTGGTGGTGGTGTGGTGTGTTGGTGTGGTGTGGTGTGGTGTGGGTGTGGTGTGGTGTGGTGTGGTGTTGCGTGGCGTATCCCTGTTTGTGTTGTTGGTGTTGGATTGTGGATCGTGTGGGCGATTGTGGTGTTGTGGTATGTGGTGTGTAGTGTGGTGGTTTGGTGTGGTTGTGGGTGTGTGTGGTGTGTGTGGTGTGGTGTGGGTGTGTGTGTGTGGTGTGGTGTGGTGTGGTGTGGTGTGGTGTGGTGTGGTGTGGGTGGTGTGTCTGGTGTGGTGGAGGCCGTGGTCATGGTGTGGTGTGGTGGGGATGTGTGTGGTGCGTGTGGTTGTGTGTGTTTGTGGTGTGTGGTGTGTGTGTGTGTGGTGTGTGTGGTGTGGTGTGTGTGCCGTGGTTGGTGTGGTGTGTGTGGTGTGTTGTGTTGTGTGTGTGTGTGTGTGTGTGGTGTGGTTGTGGTGGTGTTGTGTGGTGTGGTGTGTTGTGTGTGTGGTGTGGTGTCGTGGTGTGGCCACCTATGTGGTGTGGTGTACGTGTGGTGTTGCGTGGCGTATCATGTTGTGTTTGTTTTGTGTGGATTTTGTGTCGATTTGTGTTGTGGTATGGTGTGTTTGGTATGGTGTGGTGTTGTGTGGTGTGGTGTTGTGTGGTGTGTGGTGTGGTGTGTGCGGTGCGGTGGCGGTGTGGTGTGGTGAGGTGAGGTGTGTGTGTGGTGTTGGTGTGTGTGTGGTGTGGTGTGGTGTGGTGTGGGGTGTGTGTGTGTGTGTTGCGTGGCGTCATCATGTTGTGTTGTATTGTGTCGATTTGTGTCGATTTGTGTCGTTTTGTGTCGTGGTATGGTGTGGTGTTGTGTGGTGTTGTGTGGTGTGTGGTGTTGCGTGTGTGGTGTGGTGTGGTGTGGTGTGGTGTGGTGTTGTGGGTGTGGTGTGGTGAGTTGTGGTGAGTTGTATTGTGCTGTGTCCGTGTCGTTTTGTGTCCTTCGTGTCCTTTTGTGTCATTTTGTGTCCTTTTGTGGCGTTTTTATTTTGGTGGTGTGGTGTCGTGTGGTGTGGTGATTTTTAGTGATTTGAAGATGATTTGTAGTGAGTTGTGGTGAGTTGTTGGTGAGTTTGTTGTGTTGTTTTGTGTTGTGTTGTGTTGTGTTGTGTCGTGTCGTGTCATTTTGTGTCCTTTTGTGGCGTGTTATGTCGTGGTGTGGTGTGGTGTGGTGTGGTGTGGTGTGGTGATTTGTGAGGCCAAACACACAAACAAACAACTGGTTGCACATGCACTGCCAAACAGCACATTTCATCCCATATACACACACCTGGCCATCCATGCACTATAAGACAACCCCAGGCACATGCACACACATCTGGCTACACATGCACTGCCACACAGATCTGTTTCCGTACACAGATACACACACCTGGTCATCCATGCACTGCAAGACAATCCCATCGACAAACACAATCCAATCAGACACTCACGCACACACACACCAGGCCATCCATGCAATACAAGACAACCCCATGCACACATTCACACATACCCAGACACTCACACACGCACACACAAGGGGCTACGCATGCACTGCCACACCGCCCTACTTACATACACACACACCTCGCCATCCCCATGCACGAAAAGACAATCCCATTGACACAAACAACACACTCAGGCACTCACCCACACACACTGGCTATCCATGCACTACACCATGCACTCACACACACTGGCTATCCATTCACTACCCCATGCACACACACAAACACACTCAGACACACCTTGAACACACACACATAACTGGCTATCCAACTGCAGCACAACCCAAACACAACTACTGAAGCACGAATAAATATCACGCACTACAACACCACATAACACGATCGCAATCATCTTCTCATTAACACCATCAGTACTAAACAATCTCACCATGACCATCATCATCAACTCCTACAATTAGAATCATCTATTTCACAACCATCACTCCATACTATACCAATATACCATGCATGTAGGTACACATCATACAATGCTATGCTACACCATTCCATGCCCCACTATTATACCATCGTACCATGCATGTTGGTATAAACCATAACATGCAGTGCTATGCTGCACCAGTCAATACCATACTAATCTACCATTGTACCATGCATGTAGGTATAAACCATTCAATGTCATGCTATTCTGCACCATGCAGTACCATACCAAATTTACCATGCAGGTAGAGCAAGGGGTGGTAGCATGATCCTTCCCATGTTGTCTCAGCTGCATGCGAAGCACGGAACCGCGCGCGCTTAATGAGGCGATGGGCGACTATCAGAGTTGAAACTGACGGGGGGGATCAAGAATTGCGAAGAATTGTTCAAAGACCAAGTCCTAGGCGCGTGTCGAAAGCTAATAATTGAGAAACTTCAACTGAATAAGCCTGCGAGAATGGGCGAGAAGGGAAAACGAGCGAAAAACGGGTCCCTGGCGATCCTAGGCCTCCTGCCAGGGAGGGGTAACGTTAGATTGAAAAACAAGTGACCACTTGCACACTTGCATACGTAGTGTACTGTGAAATCCGTGAGTCGTACATTGATGCTGAGCTGGCAATTCTAGAATAATTTATAAAAGACAAGTGATCCCGGAGGCGGTATCGAGCTTGCGACCAATGAATGTCTTCCAGATGACGGCTTTGCTATTTTGCTTTCTAAGTACTTTTGGCTAACAACATTATAGCTGTTTGTGTCTGCTAAGAGATGAACTGCAGTACTGATGTACGTTGTGTGACCAAAATGCGAGATTGAAAAACAAGTGACCACTTGCAACGAAGAGCTGCTCATTCTTAACCGTGAGCGGGCCACACACGGATATCACAAAGCCGGCAATGCCACAGACATCAACCTTGTCACTCGTAATCTCGCTGGATTCACAGACTGACATGATTACAAGTTACAGGGAACGGAACGAAGCCGCATTCTTATACTCCTCTGAATCACCAGACGGACATGTGAGGGCATTCACCCGCCCGCCGATGTGGGCGGTATCTGTAATGCGATGGTAGCTGTGAAAACGAAACCTTGTCGGCCGTGGAAGCTGTCGAAAGGGGCCTGCCGTCAGATCATCGTCGAAGCAAAACGAAACACCGAGGCAAGACGTACTGATTATAGTTTCGTCGTACTAATGTACTTTGTACCCCGCTAACTTGTCGACTAAGTTGTTCGACCGCTCTATTGAAAAACAAGTATGGCGCGGTGGCGTGGTCCATTTCGCCTCGCCAATACAAATGGGGGCGGCTTGGCCCATGCGAATGATGATACCTCCATAGTTTGCATCTCGAAAGTCGCTGGTGCTTAATTCCAAGCTCCGCAAGTGTGTGAGCTGGAAATGTTATCGTTGCCCAAGTAATCGTTCATCATTGTGCAAGCTCGCGAGGCTGGAAACATGAACATTACGTGATTTAGAAGTACACAGTACATATCCGTAGGCCCACCCCACGCACCCGTCCCACCCCACGCACGTCCCTGCGGCTGAGTTGTGGGTGAAGTCCGTGCTAATAATAGCTCAAGTGCCCTAGGGGAATGTTTCGTCCATTGTGATGCTTGCATGTTTCGCCTCGATTTTTTGACGACAATTCCATTCCCAAACCTATGTATGCGCACATGATTGGATGGTACGAATTTGAAATGATAACAAATGTTACCCAATAATTGTCGCTTTTGGCCCAAAAAGCACCAACCTTAGCTCCTTTTCTTGAATTGCGATGCTCATATGTGTTCTCGTGAGAATATGTCCGTAATCAATAAGTCTTATAATTGTTATATGTGGTATAATGTTTCGTTTTTTTGTGATTACAAGTGAATCCTGAAAAAGTAGTTTGTGACGGACGGACACACACACACACACACACACACACACACACACACAGTTTTGACAGGCTAATCCCTCAATCAAATAAAGGGCGCCTGGAGGCGCGTCCGGAATGAAAATGTCTTATATTTGGGATATCTTATATAATGTTTCGTTTTTTTGTGATTTGAAGTGAAACCTGAAAAGTAGGTTGTGACGGACACACACACACACGGACATTTTTGACAGGCTAATCCCTCAATCAAAAATAATTTTTTTCATTCGGGTATTTTTTGTAATTTTTTTCATTCGGGTAAAATCTGGAGATTTTTTTCATTCGGGTACGATTGGGCGGCCACCGTGAGACCCGAAACGCTAAAAAAAAACACTCGAACCCGACATCTCCTTCGTTCAAGGTCGGATACTCTACCATTGAGCCACTCCGAGTCCGGATCGGGGATTGCTCAGTAAGCCTAGCACTTTAAGTTTGAGTGATTCTTGATCCCTGGGACCCCCTCCCTGGGGGACACAAGATTACAAGAGCCCCTTGTAATCTTTTTTTCCTGGGGGTGGTTTCTTGAGTCCGACTTTAGGGCGGTGTTGTTTCACTGCTAGGACATGAGCCCCTTGTAATCTTTTTTTTCCCCCCCTGGGACCTCGGTAGTTACTTCTACGATATACACTTAATTCGCTAGTTTCTCTATGCCTTGTGGTAGTTCGCATAGCTTGTTGTCAAGCCTTTTATTTGCTCTTTCGTACGATTTTTTGGAGGTCACCCCCTGGACCAGGTTCTGAGGGGTATGCTGCCCAAACCCTCACTGTTATAAAACTGTCCAGCTGCCTCGGCGCTGTTCAGTCTCGGCATTGATTTTTGCTGAGTATGTAACTATATCCTCTTTCTTGGTATGGTCCCAGGGAGGGGGTGGACATGAGCCCCTTCTAATCTTTCTTTCTTTCTCGGTATGGTCCAGACCCGGTCGTTAAGGCTTCGGCGACCGGAGTTCGAGCCCCGCTGCCGGAAGACGGCGGGTGGTTTCTCGAGTCCGACTTTAGGGCGGTGTTGTTTCGCTGCTAGGACATGAGCCCATTGTAATATTTATAATATTTTTCCTGGGACCCCTCCCTTGGTAATCTTTCTTCTTTCCCTGGAACTCCCTGCATTTCCCCTGGGACCCCATGCATTTCCCCTGGGAAAAACATCAAAAAAGTTGAACATTCTAAATGTTTGATGAATTGTAAGACTTAATTGCCCAGGACAAATTCTCACCAGAGCACATGTGAGCATCGCAATTCACGAAAAGGAGCTCAGGTTGGGCAAAAAAGCTACAATTAACTGTTAACAATTTGATTGAAGGGTGTATTGAGGCAACATTTCAAATTTAAACATGTGCGTGTACATATGTTTGGGAACATAATAGTCGTCAAAAAACCAAGGCGAAACATGTGCGCATCACAATGGACGAAACATTTCCCCTAGGCACTTAGCCCCACGGACCCCACCTCAGGGTCGTGCGTGGGGCAGGGGGGGGGCACCGGGCGGGGGCCACCGGGGCGGGGGCACCGGGGCAGGGGGCGGTGGGGCGGGGGCAGGGGCGGCGGCAGGGGCAAGCCACGCCACCTGCCGCTGGCCAAAAACCCGTTTCAGGAGGACGGAAACATACCGTTTCACGTCTGGGCTGGGCCGAAATATCTTTGGTTGCCCTCGACAAACACTGCTCTATCGGGCAGCTCGCCGATTGTACTGCCAAGTACCACCTTAGAGCCCTGGTTTTTAAGGTACATAGGCGGCCCTCGACTCCATTGCTATACTGGTCAGCTCGCCGATGTACTGCCAGTACCACCTTGTTTTCAGTTTCTATCACTTTATTGTCACGTCCTCCCCTACGTTCTACGACTGGCAGCAGTAACTTCCTGCCAAGTCCTTTGACCCAGGCCAGCTAGGGCTACGTACCGGCACCGCCCGGCATTGCCCTAGTGCTATGCCCTCCCAAGTCCTGCCATCTAGATCTGGTTTGCAGGACTGCTTAGCTTGCAGCCCTCGACGCCACTGCCCTATTAGGGGGCAGCGTCGCCGATGTACTGCTAAGTACCGCCAGACTTTTCAGTTGTTTTCACTGTCTTCTACTTATTGTAACAACATACATGCAATACCTTGTACAAATTCCGTTAAATCAATCAGACACCTGATTGGCCTCATTTTTCTTGCATCAAATTATAAAACAAAAGTTAATCTACATACATGCCTTTCATTACATTACAGAGACGTTCAATACTGCTTTAAAATCAACAACCCTTCAAAAACTCTCTTTTTCGTCACTTTATAGTTAACAATGCTCAATCATCAATCGATTCATTGGAATTCAATTCATTTAAAGCCTCCAGGCGCCCTTCAAATTTAATCCTATTCGAATTGATACAATTTAAAGCAATTACATGCATTCAAATCACGTTAATTAAATTAAATGGAAAGGAATAAATCGAATTAAAATAACACAACATTAAATAAAATTCAATTAAATTCATTAGAATACATTGAATTAATGATTCAAATCATTTAATTCGGGACGCGCCTCCAGGCGCCGTTAATAAACAATTTTGTATGATGAAATTCGTATGATATCATACTAGCGTTTTGTCAACATCATATGATATGCCGCTCCCTAGTAATTAGGCGCACTATGTATTTTATTGATGTATCCGTTTTGACTACCGGTATCTAGACAACCGTTTTTATCCGTTATGACAACCGGTATCTAGACAACTGTTTTTATCCGTTTTGACTACCGGTATATAGACAACCGTTTTTATCCGTTTTGACTACCGGTATATATACACCCGTTTTATCCGTTTTGACAACCAGTATCTAGACAACCGTTTTTATCCGTTTTGATAACCGGTATAGAGACGACCGTTTTTATCCGTTTTGACTACCGGTATCTTGTGAGTTTCCGGAGTATGAGCAGAGCACAGAGACGAGGGGAAGACGGTAAGGATAAGATCTTTACAGTTAGATAAGCATTCGATCAATGCGCTAGAGAGAAGTACTGAGAATGGCGCCGGCACCTTAGGGTACCGGCTTCAGAGTCCGTGCCATAGCTGGCAGCGGCATCGCAGTACAGTGCAGCAGGGAGGTAGACCTGTGCACTCTAAGTCACTCTAGGTGAGCCGGTGAAACCCGGCGAATAACATATCTAGACAACCGTTTTTATCCGTTTTGACTACCGGTCTTTTGACTGCCGGAAATTGACATGCTTAGTAGGCTCCCTTGTTTCCGTGGTTATCGCATAGGGGGATGTAATTCGGCGAGATCGGAATTCGATAAACCTACTTTTCCTGGTCATTGTTTGTACCTGACCACCTGCCCAAGACGGCGAGCAGCCAAATTGATGGCTGAAGTTACCGATATGTGACCAAGTTCAACTTCAACTTCAAGATAAACTTACACAGTTAGGCGCTAGCTTAAAACATGCTGTAGACCAAGTTAGTGTCTACAGCGGTACTAGTACTGCAGGTACTATATGTAGCTAGCGCTAGCTGGCACACGCGGCCCATGACCTGGCTGGTAGTCACCCAGCCTGGTCACGCGGCATAAGCGTGCCCTATGTAACATGTTGAACTACGGCCATATGCCATAGCATAACAGGGGACATGCAATTGGAAGAAGGCGATCCTTCCACCCAGAGTTGGCTGAAAAAACAATTTACAATTAAACTCAATTTAAATTCAAAATGACTCGCTACTGTCCAAAGTTACAATACAACTCAATTTAAATTCAAAATGACACGCTACTGTCCCAAGTTACAATACAACTCAATTTAAATTCAAAATGACTCGCTACTGTCCTATGTTACAAAAAATCTGAATCCAACACCTGCTTAGGGTTTAAGGGTTTAGGGTTTCAATACATTTCACCCCTCTCTTACACCTCTCCAGAACTCTCAGACAGACTCACACACTTCGATCACTGTGTCACAAACTCAGGGCCCGGTCGGTAAAACGATTATTTGGGGGTCAGTTCATCAATGCTTCTTCTTTTTGGGGGTGGGTGGGGGGTGGAGTTGGGCAGCACCCAGTCCCTTGGACAGGCTCACACACTTTTGGGGCGGGCGGGTAGAAGTTACCACTTAAGCCCAGAGCATCTCCCTCAAGCTTACACAATTCAGTCCCCTGCGACGCTTGGACAGCCTCTAACACGTTTTGGGGGTGGGGGTGGGCGGTCCGGGGTGTGTGTGGGGGGGAGCCCTCTTGTAATGGGAACAGGGGTACCAGGAAAAAGGTCCAGCACTCCAAGACAGGCCTCACACTTTTGGGGGGGCGGGCGGGTGGGGGAAGCTGGATAGAAGCTACCACTTAGGCCCAGAGCATCTCACACACTTCAGTCCCTTGGCATGGAGGGATCATGGTAGAGGGGGGAGGTAGCACTCTTGTCAGGGATTGGAGATGAGGGGGTTGGTTGGAGGTGGTTGAAGGTGGTTGGAGGTGGTTGGAGAAAGGGGGGGACTGGTAGCACTCTCGTCAGGGATGGAGATGAGGGGGGTGGTTGGGGTGGTTGGAGGTGGTTGAGAATGGGGGAGAGGTAGCACTCTCGTCAGGGATGGAGATTGAGGGGGTTGGTTGGAGGTGGTTGGAGAAAGGGGAGAGGTAGCACTCTCGTCAGGGATGGAGATGAGGGGGTTGGTTGGACGTGGTTGGAGGAGGTTTGAGAAATGGGGGGAGGTAGCACTCTCGCCTGGAGGGGTGTGGGGTTAAGGGGACCCTCCCGTACGCCGCAGCTGGGGAAAGTCACCATGCACCTAGTACATTGCCCGTGTGGCCGAGGCCACCCGCCACCCCACCCACCCAGGTCCTGGGTCCTGTTCTGGCCTGGGCTACATAACGTGCAACGCCCTTGAACGTACACCCCTCCCCCCCTCCCTTACTCACATGCACACAGTCAAGATATTTCCCCCCTTGCGAAATATCGAACACATGCCCCCTTCCTTTCCCTACTATAAATATACCCCCCCACCCCCAGCCCCCAGGACCAACATGATCCCTGTTTCACCTAAATCTTCCTGCCCCCCATTCCCACCCCCTTGACACACACTCTGTTTATCCCCCTTGCACCCCACCTAACCCCCAGTCATCTCCACACCACCCAAATATACCCCCCTCCCCTCCAGCCATCTCCATACCACTCAAAATGCCCCCCCTCCCCCTCCAACCCCATCTACAATCTTTCTCTTTCTCCCCCCTCCCCTCACCCCAGTCATTTCCACCCATGGTGGGCCACCCTCGATCCTCCCCCCCCACCCTCTCTTTTCACCGAACCACCGGCTCGCATGCGTTATCCCCTCCTCCCTACCTCATCCCTTCCAGCTGTGGGCCTAGATCATGCAGAAGTACGAAGTGGATAAAGAGCAGGGCTGCGGATCCAACCTGCCAATAGCTTGCGAAAGCCGACCCCGCTGAGAATACCGGGCATGCGCAATCACAAAGCGATATAACTGCATCTTTTTCTTTGCGCGGAACATATTTGGGTCTGCAGCTGTTGTTTTGACCAGGAAATATCAGCCAGTCTTACATCGGAACATGCTAAGCAACCGATGCATCAATGCTTGCAACAATGAAAAGAAATTGGATGAGGGGTGCAAGGGCCATATCGCGTAGGGTAGGTAATGCCAGTGAATGGAGGTTTGAAGAAATTCAAAAATAGCTCACAATAATTGCCTGCCGACCAGATAATGCGATGGCATGACGTTGATGCAGAGGACGATATGTTGCGAATTGCGAGCGGCAGCCGGCCTCGCAGCATGAGGTTCACGTCTTGTCTGATTATTAACCTGGCGTTGATTTTCACGACTGGTTGCATGAGCTTCCCGCCTGGCCTGGTTGTAAGTCGCGCGCTGCTGTGGGTTAGCAGCATCTGTTCAACGCCGACGCTGGTTTGCATGGCTCCTTTCCTCGTCGGTCTGAACTCTTACGAGCTCGCCTTGCGCGCTGAGTGGCTGAATTTTTGTTTCCGGCATGTTACGGAAAGTAGACCACGACAGCAAGACAATTGTGGTACGTGAACGTGAAAGGTAAGGCTGTGTGTGAAGGTCTCGGAGAGGCGAAGGGCAAAGGAGAAGCGAAGCGAAGGGCGCAGAAGGTGAGATTCGAAATTTGCACGAATTCCCTCAGTCATACGGTACAGTACAGCGTTTCCGCTGTCCGTCGAGTACTACAATTGTCCGTGCCCCCTCGTCCCCCTTTGACAGGCGAAAAACAAAAAAAAATCGCGTGAAATCCATGTATGTCTACATATATATAGATGTATGTATGTATGTATGTCTGTCTGTATGCATGTATGTATTTTACAGTCCAGGAGTAGGCCAAATAGGATAAGGGACTTACCCAACCGTGACAGGACAGGCTAAAAAACAAAGTCTTATGACTCATTCCGAATTCCATATTTCAGGTTAAGCCTATTCCGGATTTCAGGGCCTATTTCAGGTTCTTCAGCCTATCACAGGCTATTCAACTTCAGGTTCCGGGTTATTTCAGCCTATTCTAGGCTTATTTCAGGTTACTTCAGCCTATTCAGGGGAGCTTATTAGGCTTTTCCGGCTTCAGCCTATTCCAGGCTTCAGAGACTTAGGGTTTTACTTCAGCCTTCCAGCTATTTTTCAGGTTACTTGCTATTTTCAGGGCCTCAGCCTATTCAGGCTATTTCAGGTTACTTTTTCCTAGGCTACGGTTATTCTATTCCAGGCTATTTCAGGCAGTGCCTAGCTCAGCCTATTCCGGCTATTTCAGGTTCTTCAGCGGGCTATTTCAGGTTACTTCAGCAGGCTACTCGGCCTATTCCAGGCTATATCCAGGGCAGGTACTTTCAGCCTATTCCAGCAGGCTTATTTCAGTTACTTCCTCTTCAGGCTATTTCAGGGCTATTCAGGCTATTTCAGGTTACTTCAGCCTATTCCAGGCTATTTCAGGCCTATTTTCAGGTTACTTCAGCCTATTCCGGGCTATTTCAGGCCTATTCCAGGCTATTTCAGGTTATTCAGCCTATTCCAGGGGCCTATTCCAGGCTATTTTTACTTCAGCCTATTCCAGGCTATTTCAGGTTACTTCAGCCTATTCCCAGGCTCAGGCTATTTCAGCCTATTCCAGGCTATTTCAGGTTACTTCAGCCTATTCCAGGCTATTTCAGGTTACTTCAGCCTATTCCAGGTCTATTTTCAGGTTACTTCAGCTATTCCGTCTATTTCAGTTATTCCAGGCTTCAGCCTTATATTTCAGCCTATTCCAAGCTATTTCAGGTTACTTCAGCCTATTCCAGGCTATTTCAGGTTATTTCAGCTATTCCAGGCTATTTCAGGTTACTTCAGCCTATTCCAGGTCAGCTATTCCAGGCTATTTCATTGCCTATTTCAGCCTATTCCGGGCTATTTCAGGTTACTTCAGCCTATTCCAGGCTATTTCAGGTTACTTCCAGCCTATTCCAGCTACTTCAGGTTACTTCAGCCTATTCAGGCTATTTCAGCTATTCCAATATTTCAGGTTACTTCAGCCTATTCCAGGCTATTTCAGGTTACTTCAGCCTATTTCCAGGGCTATTTCAGGTTACTTCAGCCTATTCAGCCCAGGCTATTTCAGGTTACTTCAGCCTATTCCAGGCTATTTCAGGTTACTTCAGCGGGCTATTCCAGGCTATTTCAGGTTACTTCAGCCTATTCCGGGCTATTTCAGTTACTTCAGCCTATTCCAGGCTATTTCAGGTTACTTCAGCCTATTCCAGGCAGCAGTTTTCAGCCTATTCCAGGCTATTTCAGGTTACTTCAGCCTATTCTCAGGTTTACTTCAGCCTATTCCAGCCTATTTCCAGGCTATTTCAGGTTACTTCAGCCTATTCCGGGCTATTCCCAGCTATTCCAGGCTATTTCAGGGTTACTTTCAGCCTATTCCAGGCTATTTCAGGTTTCTTCAGGCTTATTCCAGGCTATTTCCAGGTTACTCAGCCTATTTCAGGCCTATTCCAGGCTATACTTCAGCCTAAATTCTATTTCAGGTTTTACTTCAGCCTATTTCAGGCTATTTCAGGCTATTTCAGTTATTTTACTTCAGGCCTATTCCAGGGTTTCAGCCTATTCCAGGCTATTTCAGGTTTACTTCAGCCTTCCCTATTCCAGGCTATTTCAGGTTACTTCAGCCTATTCCAGGCTATTTCAGTTATTCCAGGCTATTTAGGTTACTTCAGCCTATTTACTATTTCAGCCTATTCCAGGCTATTTCAGGCTTATTTCAGGTTATTCAGCCTATTCCAGCTATTTCAGGTTACTTCAGCCTATTCCAGGCTATTTCAGTTTTCAGCCTATTCCAGGCTATTTCAGGTTACTTCAGCCTATTCCAGGCTATTTCAGGCTATTTCAGGTGTACTTCAGCCTATTCAGGCTATTTCAGGTTACTTCAGCCTATTCCAGGCTATTTCAGGGTTACTATTTCAGCTATTTCCATGCTATTTCAGCCTATTCCATTCCAGGCTATTTCAGGTTACTTCAGCCTATTCAGGCTTTTATATGTACTTCAGCCTATTCCAGGCTATTTCAGGTTACTATTTCAGCCTATTCCAGGGCTATTTCTATTTCAGCCATTCCGGGCTATTTCAGCCCATATTCAGCCCAGGCTATTTCAGGTTACTTCAGCTATTCCGGGCTATTCAAGGTTATTTCAGCCTATTCCGGCTATTTATTTCAGCCTACTTCAGCTATTCCGTCCAGGCTATTTCGGTTACTTCAGCCTATTCCGGGCTATTTCAGCCTATTCCAGGCTATTTCAGGCAGCCTATTCCAGGCTATTTCAGGTTACTTCAGCCTATTCCAGGCTCATATCAGCCTATTCCAGGCTATTTCAGGTTACTTCAGCCTATTCCAGGCTAAGCCTATTTATTTCAGGTTACTTCAGCCTATTCAGGCTATTTCAGGTTAGCCTATTCAGGCTATTTCATACTTCAGCCTATTCCAGGCTATTTCAGGTTACTTCAGCTATTCCGGCCATTTCAGCCTATTCCAGGCTATTTCAGGTTACTTCAGCCTATTCGGGCTATTTCGGGCTATGTTTTCAGCCTATTCCAGGCTATTTCAGGTTACTTCAGCCTAGGTTATCAGCCTATTCAGGCTATTTCAGGTTTACTTCAGCTATTTCAGGTTACTTTTCCTAATCCAGGCTATTCAGCCTATTCCATGCTATTATTTCAGGGTACTTCAGCAGCAATTTTCAGGTTACTTCATTCCGGAGGCAGGTATATTTCAGCCTATTCAGGCTATTTTCAGGTCTTAGGCTATTTCAGCCTTATTCCAGCTATTTCCAGGCTATTTCAGGTTACTTCAGCCTATTCCAGGCTATTTCAGGCTCTATTCCACTATTTCAGGTTACTTCAGCCTATTCCGGGCTCATATTCAGGTTCGGTACTTCAGCCTATTCCGGGCTATTTCAGCCTATTCCAGGCTATTTCAGGTTACTTCAGCTATTTCCGGGCTCATACTTCAGCCTATTCCAGGCTATTTCAGGTTACTTCAGCCTATTCCAGGCTATTTCAGGTTACTTCAGCCTATTCCAGGCTATTTCAGGTTACTTCAGCCTATTCCAGGGCTATTTAGCTTTCAGTTCTATTCGGCTATTTTCAAGGTTCAGCCTATTCCAGGCTATTTCAGGCTATTTTATTTCAGCCTATTCCAGGCTATTTCAAGGTTACTTCAGCCTATTCCAGGCTATTTCAGGTTACTTCAGCCTATTCCAGCTATTTCAGGTTACTTCAGCCTATTCCGGCTATTTCAGCCTATTCAGGCTATTTCAGGTTACTTCAGCCTATTCAGGGCTATTTATTTTCAGCTATTCCAGGCTATTTCAGGTTACTTCAGCCTATTCCAGGCTATTTCAGGTTACTTCAGCCTATTCAGGCTATTTCAGCCTATTCCAGCTATTTCAGCCTATTCTAGGCTATTTCAGGTTACTTCAGCCTATTCCGGGCTATTTCAGCCTATTCCTATTTCAGGTTACTTCAGCCTATTCCGGGCCTATTTCAGGTTTTCCAGCCTATTCCAGGCAGTTCAGCTATTTCAGGTTACTTCAGCCTATTCCAGGCTATTTCAGTTTACTTCAGCTATTCCAGGCAGGCTATTTCAGGTTACTTCAGCCTATTCTTCAGGCTATTTCAGGTTACTTCAGCCTATTCCAGGCTATTTCAAGGTTACTTCAGCCTATTCTTCAGGTTACTTCAGCCTATTCCAGGCTATTTCAGGGACTTCAGCCTATTCCGCGGCTTCAGCCTATTCCAGGCTATTTTCAGTTACTTCAGCCTATTCCGGGCTACTTCATTCCAGCGTATTTCTTCAGCTATTCCAGGCTATTTCAGGTTACTTCAGCCTATTCCAGGCTATTTCATTCAGCCTATTCCAGCTATTTCAGGTTACTTCAGCCTATTCCGGGCTATTATTCAGCTATTTCAGGTTTAGGTTACTTCAGCTATTCCGGGCTAGTTTATTTCAGCCTATTCCAGGCTATTTCAGGTTACTTCAGCCTATTCCTATTCCAGGCTATTTCAGGTTACTTCAGCCTATTCCCTTATTTATTCCAGGCTATTTCAGTTACTTCAGGCCTATTCCAGCTATTTCAGGTTTCAGTTATTCCAGGCTATTTCAGGTACTCAGCCTATTCAGGCTATTCAGGTTATTCAGCTATTTTCAGCCTATTCCCAGGCTATTTCAGGTTACTTCAGCCTATTCCGGGCTATTTCAGCCTATTCTAGGCTATTTCAGGTTACTTCAGCCTATTCCGGCTAATTTCAAGCCTATTCCAGGCTATTTCAGGTTACTTTCAGCCTATTCCGGGCTTATTTCAGCCTATTCTTCCATTGGCTATTTCAGGTTACTTTCAGCCTATTTCCAGCCTATTCTGGCTATTTCAGGTTACTTCAGCCTATTCCGGGCCTATTCTATTAGGTTATTCAGGCCTCTTCCGGGCTATTTCAGGTTACTTCAGCCTATCCAGGCTATATTTCTAGGTAACTATTTCAGCCTATTCAGGCTATTTCAGCCTATTCCGGGCTATTTAGGTTACTTTCAGCCTATTCTCGCTATTTCAGCCTGTTTCCATGCTTCAGGGTTACTATTTCAAGCCTATTCCAGGCTATTTCATTTGTTACTTCAGCCTATTTCCGGGCTATTTCAGCCTATTCCAGGCTATTTTCAGTACTTCAGCCTATTCCAGGCTATTCCATAAGCTTACTTCAGCTCTATGGCTATTTCCGGGCTATTTCAGCCTATTCTAGGCTGATTTCAGGTTACTTCAGCCTATTTCCGGGCTATTTCAGCCTATTCCAGGCTATTTCAGGTTACTTCAGCCTATTCCAGGCTATCTTCACGCCGCTATTCCACTCAATTTCAGCCTTATTCTATATTCAGGCTTATTTCAGTTATTCAGCTATTCCAGGCTATTTTCAGCCTATTCCAGGCTATTTCAGGGTTACTCAGCCTATTCCAGCCTATTTCAGGTTACTTTCAGCCTATTCCAGGCTATTTCAAGCCTATTCCAGGCTATTTCAGGTTACTTCAGCCTATTCCGGCTATTTCTCTTCAGCCTATTCCAGGCTATTTCAGGTTATTTCAGCCTATTAGGGCTATTCCAGGCTATTTCAGGTTACTTCAGCCTATTCCGGGCTATTTCAGCCTATTTCCAGGCTATTTCAGTTAACTTTCAGCCTATTCCGGGCTTCAGCTATTCCAGGCTATTTCAGGTTACTTCAGCCTTATTTCAGCCCTATTCTTGGCTATTTCATGTTACTTCAGCTTTATTCCAGGCTATTTCAGGTTACTTCAAGCCTATTCCAGGCTATTTCAGGGTTACTTTCAGCCTATTCCAGGCTTTTTCACAGTTACTTCCGCCTATTCCGGGCTAGGCAGGTATTTCAGGTTACTTTCAGCCTATTTCCGGCTTTCAGCCTATTCCCCAGGCTATTTCAGGTTACTTCAGCCTATTCCAGGCTATTTATTTTATTCAGCCTATTCATTTCAGGGTTTACTTCAGCCATTCCAGCTATTTTCGAGCTATTCCAGGCTATCAGCCTATTCAGGAGGTTACTTCAGCCTATTTCCAGGCTATTTCAGGTTACTTCAGCCTATTCCAGCCTATTCTAGGCTTATTTCACGCCTTACTTCCAGGCCTATTTCAAGTTCTTCCTATTTCCGGGCCTATTTCAGCCTATTCCAGGCTATTTCAGGTTACTTCAGCCTATTCCAGGCTATTTCAGGTTACTTCAGCCTATTCCAGGCTATTTCAGGTTCAGCCTATTCCGGGCTATTTCTTCAGCCTATACAGGTTATTCAGCCTATTCCTGGCTATTTCAGGTTACTTCAGCCTATTCCGGGCTAATTCAGCCTTATTCTACGGGCTACCTTTCAGAGCCTATTCCAGGCTATTTCAGGTTACTTCTTAAGCCTATTCCGGGCTTATTTTTCAGCCTATTCCAGGCCAGGCTATTTCAGGTTACTTAGCCCTATAGGCTATTTCAGGTTACCAAGCTATTCCAAGGCATTTTCATACTTCCAGCCTATTCAGCCTAAGGCTATTTTCAGGTTACTTCAGCCTATTCCGGGCTATTTCAGCCTACAGGGGTCTTTTTTCAGGTATTAGCTATTTCCAGGCCTATACTTCAGCCTTTCCTATGGCTATTTCAGTTACCAGGCTAATTTCAGGTTATTTCAGCCTATTCCAGGCTATTTCCAGGTTACTTCAGCTATTCCAGGCACAGCCTATTCCGGGCTATTTCAGCCTATTCCAGGCTATTTCAGGTTACTTTCAGCCTATTTCCGGGCTATTTCAGCCTATTCTCTGGTTAATTCAGCTCTTCCGGGCTATTCGCCTAGAGGCTATTTCAGGTCTTCACTATTGGCTATCTTCAGCCTAAAAATCCAGGCAGGTTACTTCAGCCTATTGCTATTTTCAGGCTATTTTCAGCTATTTCAGGATATTATCTAGGTATTTCAGCTATTTCAGGCTATTTAGGGTAACTTCAGGCCTATTTCCAGGGCTTAAGGTTTTCAGGCCTATCCCAGGCTATTTCAGGTTACTTCAGCTATTCCCCCGCGGCTATTTCATATTCAGACCTATTTGAGGTTACTTCAGAGGCTATTTCAGGTTACTTCAGCCTATCCGAGGGATTTCAGCCTATCTTCTTGGCTACTTTTCAGGTTACTTCAGCCTATTCCGTGGCTTCAGCCTATTCGAGATTATGGTTGCCAGGACTTCAGCCTATTCCAGCTTATTTCAGTTCAGTATTCCAGGCTATTCCAGGGCTATTTTCTATTCAGGTCTATTCCCGGCTAGGTCTTTCAGCCTATTCAGGTTAGCAGCTGGCTATTTCTGGTTTACATTCAGCCTTATTCCGGGCTATTCAGCCTTTCAGGCTATTTCAGGTTCAGCCTAACGGGCTATTTCAGCCTATTCCAGCTATTTCACCTATTCGGATTTCAGGTTTTTCAGCCTATTGCCAGGTTTTCAGCCTATTCCATTCAGCACTATTCCAGGCTATTTCAGGTTACCTCGCCTATTCCGGGCTCCAGGCTTATTTACCCGGCTAGGTTCAGGTTCAGTCCTCTTCCCGGGCTATTTCAGCCTATTCCAGGCTATTTCAGGTTACTTTCAGCCTATTCCGGGCTATTTCAGCCTATCCCGGCTATTTCAGGTTACTTCAGCCTCTTTCCGTCCGGGCTATTTTATTTCAGTTACTTTCAGCCTATTCCAGGCTATTTT
Organism: Microglena sp. YARC; assembly: GCA_022414725.1. Lineage (NCBI taxonomy): Eukaryota > Viridiplantae > Chlorophyta > Chlorophyceae > Chlamydomonadales > Chlamydomonadaceae > Microglena > Microglena sp. YARC. The sequence goes on along the minus strand of JAJSRW010001070.1, from coordinate 4,539 downwards.
CAGGTTACTTCAGCTATTCCAGGCTATTTTAGGTTACTTCTATTCGGGCTATTTCAGCCTATTTCCAGCCTATTCCCGCTATTTTAGGTTACTTCAGCCTATTCGCCTATTCTCAGGCTATTTTTCAGGTTATATTCAAGCCTATTCCGGAAGATATTTCAGCCATTCCTGGCTATTTTCAGCTCTTCTTCGGGTTTTCTATTCAGCTATTCTTCGGGCTATTTCTGCTAAGGTTTTCAGCTATATTCCTATTTCTAGGCTATTTCAGGCTACTTCAGCCTTTCCATGTTACTTCATCCGGTGCTTATTTAAGTCTAGTTTCCACGGCTATTTCCCGGGCTATTTTTCAGCTATTTTTCAGGTTTATTCCAGGCTAGGGTTCTTTTTCAGGATATATAAACTAATATTAGGAGCTATTTCAGCTATTCCTAATCAGCTACAAGCCTACTACCAGGCTATTCAGGTTACTTCAAGACTCTATATACGGCTATTTCAGCTTTCTAGCTATTCCGGGGTTCCTGGGTGAGCTATTCCAGGCTGGAGGCATTTCAGTATTCGGGCTAATTTACACGGCTAATTCCGGGGGGGAGGCGTGAGGGTGAGAGGGAGAGTGTGGGTCTGGAAGTGGCGTAGGGGGAGCGCTATTTAGGTTACTTCTCCTGTGGGAGGCGGTCGGAATATTTCAAGCTTATTTTTGTTTCCGCGCTATTTCTTTACTTTCAAGTTCAGGCTATTTTACTTTATTCCAGGCTATTTTCAGGTTTTCAGCCTATTCCAGCCTATTCCAGGGCTATTTTCAGTTTTTTTTATTCCCATCTATTTTCAGCCTATTTTGGCTATTCCAGGTCCTTTCTATGTTGTTTTCAGCCTATTTAGTTAGGTTACTTTTTCTCGTGGGTATTTTCAAGCCATTCCAGTTTCGCCTATTCCAGGTATTTCAGGTTTGTTCAGCCTATTCCGGGCAGGCTATTTCAGGTTACTTCAGCCTATTCCGGGCTATTTCGGCAGGCTATTTTATTTCTTTTTCAGCCTTATTTTTTTTCAGCTATTTCAGGCTATTTCAGGTTTACTTCAGCCTCTTTCTATTATTTCAGGTTTTTGATTTTTTCCAGGGCTGGTTTATTATTTTTCAGGTTCTATTCGGGCTAATTTGTGATGTTAAATTTCAGGTTACTTTCAGCCTATTCGCAGGCTATTCAGGTTCTTCAGCGTATTCAGGCGTTTTCAGTTAACTTCAGCTAGCTATATCCGGTTTCTTCAGCTATTCAGGCTATTTTCAGGTTCTTCAGTCCCAGGCTATTTCAGTTACTTTCCCTATTTGCATCGGGCTGATTTCAGCCTTATTCTGGCTATTTTCAGGTTACCTTCAGCCTATTCCGGGCTATTCTCAGCCTTACTCCAGCTATTTCAGGGTTACTTCAGCCTCTTCCGGGCTATTTCAGCCTATGTCTCCAGCTATTTCAGGTTACTTCAGCTATTCCGGGCTTATTTCAGCCTATTCCAGGCTATTTCAGGTTATCTTCCGAACCTATGTCGCGGCTATTACAGCCTAATTCCGATGGCTAGCCGGGGTATTTTCCAGGCTTCCAGGGCTATTTGGGAGGTTCTCGTGGTTCATCCTAATTAACCGGACTAGTTTTCAGCCTATTCCCATTGCTAAATTTCTGGTTACTTCAGCCTACGGGCGTAATTTCTACTTAAATTCCAGCTATTTCAGGTTTACTTCAGCCTCATTCTGGCGTTATTGTCCAGCCTAATTCCAGGCTTTCGTACAGGTTACTTCAGCCCATATTCCCAGTGCTATTTTTCAGGAGGTGTCTTTCCGTTCCTATTCTGGCTATTTCAGCTAATTCCATAGCCTCGGCTGAGTTCAAGGTCATCTCAGCTTCCAGCATTTCAGGTTACTTCAGCCTATTGCCAGGCTAGTTCGAGGTTACTCAGCCTAATTCCAGGGATTTCAGCCTATTCCCACTATTTCAGTTAGCTTCAGCCTATTCCGGGCCTTATTTTCAAGCTATTTGGGGCTATTCAGTTGTACTCCAGCTATTCGGGCTAGTTCAAGCTATTCCAGGCTGTTCAGGTTACTTTCAGCCTATTCCGGGCTATTGTCAGGTTAATTCAGCTAGTTCCAGGCTTTTCAGGTTACTTCAGCCATTCCAGGACTATTTCAGGTTACTGAGCCTATTCCAGCTTTTCAGCCGCTTGGAGGGTACTTTCAGCCGCTTACCAGCTATTTTAGGTTACTCATCGGCTATTCCAGCTAGGTTTCCAGGTTATTTTCAGCCTATTTCCAGGCTATTTCATGTTTACTATCAGGCTATTCCCGATTTCAGGTTACTTCAGCTATTATGCCTATTTTCAGGGTACTTCAGCCTTATTCCGGGCTATTTCAGGTTTTCAGCCATATTCCAGGCTAATTTCTGGTTACTTTCGCCTATTACAGCCTACTTCAGCCTATTCCAGGCTATTTCAGTTTACTTTAGCCCTCTTTCTGTGGCTAGATCAGCCTATTCCAAGGCTATTTCAGGTTACTCAGCCTATTGCCGGCTATGTATCAGGTTACTTCAACCTATCCGGGCCTATTTCCGGGCTATCCAGCTTTCCGGGGCTAAATTTCAGCCTATTCCATGGCTATTTTCAGGTTACTTCAGCCTATTCCGGTAGGCCTATTCCAGGCTATTTCAGGTTACTTCAGCCTATTCTGGCTAACTTTCAGCCTATTCTAGGCTATTTCAGGTTACTTCAGCCTATTCGGGCTATTTCAGCTATTCTAGGCTATTTCAGGTTACTTCAGCCTATTCCGGGCTATTTCAGCCTATTCCAGGCTATTTCAGGTTTACTTTCAGCCTATTCCGGGCTATTGTCAGCTATTCGAGGCTATTCTGGCTATTTCAGCCTATTCTAGGCTATTCAGGTTACTTCAGCTATTCCGGGCTATTTCAGCCTATTCTAGGCTATTTCAGGTTACTTCAGCCTAATTCCGGGGCTAATTCGGCTATTTCAGCCCTATTCCAGGCTTATTTCAGGTTACTTCATCCGCCTATTCCGGGCTATTTCAGCCTATTCCGGAGGCTATTCCGGGCATTTCATCTTCAGGAATATTCCAGGATATTTCAATAATGGCCGGCTATTCTGGTTACAAGCCTAGTTCCGGGCTAACCGATTACTATTCAGGCTATTTCAGGTTTCTTCATGCTATTCCTGGCTATGTTCAGCCTATTCCAGGTATTTTCAGGTTACTTCAGTCCTATTCCAGGCCAGGTTACTATCAGCCTATTCCATGGGTTTCGAGGTTACTTCAGCCTATTCCGGGGGCTATTTCAGGTTTACTTCAGCGCTATTGCAGGCCTATTTCAGGTGTACTTCTCAGCCTATTGTCCAGGCTATTTCAGGTTACTTCAACCTATTCCGGGCTATTTCCGGTTACTTCAGCTATTCCAAGGCTATTTCAGGTTACTTCAGCCTATTCCGGCTATTTCAGTTACTTCAGCCTATTCCAGGCTATTTCAGGTTACTGCCCTCAGCCTAATTCCAGGCTATTTCAGGTTACTATCGAGCCTATCCCAGGCTATTTCAGGTTATTTTCAGCTATTCGAGGCTATTTCATGGTTACTTCAGCCTACTTCCGGGCTATTTCAGGTTACTTCAGCCTATTCCGGGCTATTTCAGGCCTATTCCAGCTATTTTCCAAGGTAACTTCAAGCCTATTCCCGGCTATTTCAGGTTAATTTTCAGGTTATTGGCTGCGGCTATTTCCGGTGTACTTCAGCTATTCTCGGGGCTATTTCAGCCTATTATCGCATGGCGTATTTCAGGGTTACTTCAGCCTTATTCCGATTTCAGGTTACTCAGCTTAACTCTCTCCACAGGCTATTGTCAGGTATCTTCACTATTCAGGTTTTCAGGTTACTTCAAGCCTATTCCGGGCTTTCCAGCCTATTCAGGCTATTTCAGGTTACTTCAGCCTATTCCAGGACTTTTTCAGGTTATTTCAGCCTATTCTTACGCGCTATTTTCAGGTTACTTCAGCCTATTCCGCCTATTCAGCCCTAATCCAGGGCTATTTCAGAGTTACTTCAGCTATTCTCGGGCTAATTTCCGCCTATTTCCCAGGCTATTGTCATGTTTACTTCAGCCTATTCCAGGCCATTTCAGGTTACTTCAGCCTAATTCATGCTTTGTGCTGGCACGATGACATTTGGGCAGGCATGCTTTAGCGCTTTCGGCGTTAGGCTATTTCAGGTTATTTCAGCCTATTCCGGGCTTTTCAGGTTACTTTCAGCCTATTCAGCTATTGTCAAGGTACTTTAGCCTATTCCGATGATATTTTAGGTTACTGGTAGCTTTCCAAGGCTAATTTTTCAGGTTCTTGGCCTATTCCACGGCTAATTTCAGCCTTAACTGTCAGCCTATTCCAGGGCTATTTTCAGGTTATTTCAAGGCTATTCCGGGTTTTTCAAGGTTACTTCACCGCCGTAATTCCAGGCTATATATCAGCTTTACTTCAGGCCTATTCCTAGCTATTTCTTGGTGGGTTAT
>JAJSRW010000802.1:0-31912 GCA_022414725.1 Microglena sp. YARC | reverse complement strand
CCCAAAAAGGGAAGGGAGAAAAAAAGGAAAAAAATTCCCATCCAAAAATTAAATTCCAAATCCCCCAAATCCCCCCCATTCCTCAAATCCCCCATTCAATTAAATCATTTTCCCATCCTTATCCATTCCCCATCCATTAACCATCCCCCCATCAATTATCATCCCCCATCCCCATTAATCAATCCCCCCATCCATCCCTTCATCCCCATCCATTTATTTAATCCCCATCCATTTATCATCCCCATCCCATTATCATCCCCGCATCCATTATCATCCCCATCCATATCATCCCCATTCCAATTATCATCCCCCCATCCATTAATCATCCACATCCCATCTCATCCCCCCATCCATTATCATCCCCATCCAATTTATCATCCACCATTCCATCCTCATTCCCCCATTCCATTATCAATCCCCATGCCCATTATCATCCCCATCATTAATCAATCCCCCCATCCATTATCATCCCCCATCCATTTATCATCCCCATCCTTATCAATCCCCCGATCGCATTATCATCCCCATCCATTATCAGCCCCCATCCATATCAGCCCCAATTCCATCCTCAGCCCCCATGCCATTATCATCCCCATCCATTATCATCCCCATCCATTAATCATCCCCAATCCATCCTCTCCCATCCATATCATCCCCCAATCCATTATATCCCCCATCCAATATATCCCATCAATTATCATCCCCCATCCATTATCATCCCCATCGCATCCCTCATCCATCCATTATAATCCATCCATTATCATCCCCCCCATCCATTATCAATCCCCATCCATTATCATCACCCATCATTATCATCACGCCCATCCATTATCATCCCCCATCCATTATCATCCCCATCCATTATCATCCCATCCTCCTCAGCACCCCATCCATTATCATCCCCATCATTATCATCCCCCATCCATTTCACCCCCATCCATTATCATCCCCATCCCTTATCATCCCCGAATCCATTATCATCCCCCATCCATTATCATCCCCATCCATTTATATCATCCCCCATCCATTATCATCCCCATCATCTCATCCCCATTCCATGCTCACCCCATCATCCTCATTCCCCATCCATTATCATCCCATCCATCCTTATCCATTCCCACCATCTATCATCCCCCCATCCATTATCATCCCCCATCTATTCCTCATGCCGCATCCATCGCTCATCCCATCCATTATCATCCCCAATCCATCTCATCCCATCCATCTCATCCCCATCCATTATCATCGCCCCATCCAATTATCATCCCCCATCCATCCTCATCCCCCACCACCTCATCCCCATATTTATCATCCCCCATCCATTATCATCCCCATCCATTATCATCCCCCATCCATTATCATCCCCCATCCATTATCATCCCCATCCATTATCATCCCCCATCCATTATCATCCCATCATCCTCATCCCCCATCATCTCATGCCATGCATTCTCCCTCTCCCATCATTATCATCCCCATCCATTATCATCCCCCCATGCCATCCTCATCCCCATCCATATCATCCCCCATCCATTATCATCCCCCATCGCATCCTCATCCGCCCATCCCATTATCATCCCCATCCATTATCATCCCCATCCATTATCATCCCCCATCCATTATCATCCCCATCCATTATCATCGCCCATGCCATTATCATCCCCCATCCATCTCATCCCCCATCCATTATCATCAAACCATCCTTAATCATCACCCCATCATTATCATCCCATCCATTATCATCACCATCCATTATCATCCTCCCATCCCATCTCATCCCCCATCATCCTCATCCCCCATCCATTATCATCCCCCATCCATTGTCCATCCCAATCATTATCATCCCCCATCAAAATTTTTTTTCAATCCACCATCATTATCATCCCCCATCCATTATCATCCCCATCCATTTCATCCCCCATCATCTCAATCCCGCCATCCATATCATCCCCCATCCATTATCATCCCAATCCATTTCACCCCCATCCATTATTATCCCCCAATCCATTATATACCATCCGTCCTATCCCCCCATCCATCCTCATCCCATCCATTATCATCCCCAATTTCCCATTATCATGCCCCCATCCATTTCATCCCCCATCCATTATCATCCACGCCATCCATCCTCATACCATCCCATATCATCACCCCATCCATTATCATCACCCATCCATTATCATCCCCCATCCATTATCATCCCCATCCGATTATCACCCCCATCCAGTATCATCCCCATTCAAGTATATCATCCCCCATCCATTATCATCCCCCCATCCATTTATCATCCCCCATCCATTATCATCCCCCATCCATCCTCATCCCCCATCCATTATCAATCCCCCATCCATTATCATCCCCCGTCTCATTATCAACCCCCCATCCATCCTCAAACTTAGGATCCTCACCTGCATTCCTCTCCCATCCCTATCCTTACTCCCAACCTATCCACATCCCTCATCTTTTTTCCCCGTCATCATCATCATCAACCTTCTCCTCAATCCTCATTCCCCTTCCATCCCCATCCCATCCACCCCCATCCTTGCTCCCCACCCATCTCACCCTCATCCTCATTCCCCATCCACCCTCAACCTTATCCTCACCCGCATTCCCCTCCCATCCCCATCCCATCCCATCCTTACTCCCCACACGTCCTCACCCTCCTTCCCCTTCCATCCCCATCCCATCCTTACTTCCCATCCACATCCCCATCCATCCTCATCCCCCATCCATCCTCATCCCCCATCCATCCTCATCCCCCATCCATTATCATCCCCCATCATTATCATCCCCCATCCATTATCAGCCCCCATCCATTTTCATCCCCCATCCATTATCATCCCCCATCATTATCATCCCCCATCCATTATCATCCCCCATCCATTATCATCCCCCATCCATCCTCATCCCCCATCCATTATCATCCCCCATCCATTATCATCCCCATCCATTATCATCCCATCCATTATCATCCTTCATCCATTATCATCCCCCATCCCATTATCATCCCCCATCCATTATCATCCCCCATCCATTATCATCTATCATCCATTATCATTCCACCATCCATTATCAGCCCCCATCCATTATCAGCCCCCATCCATCCTCAGCCCCCATCCATTATCATCCCCCATCCATCATCATCCCCCATCCCATCCTCATACCCCCATCCATTATCATCCCCCATCCATTATCATCCCCCATCCATTATCATCATCCATTATCATCCCCCCATCAATTATCATCCCCCATCCATTATCATCCCCCATCCATCCTCATCCCCCATCCATTATTATCCCCCCATCCATTATCATCCCCCATCCATTATCATCCCCCATTCCATTATCATCCCCCATCCATTATCATCCCCCATCCATTATCATCCCCATCCATTATCATCCCCCATCCATCCTCATCCCCCATCCATTATCATCCCCCATCCATTATCATCCCCATCCATCCTCATCCCCCATCCATTATCATCCCCCATCCATTATCATTTCCTCCCATCCATTATCATCCCCCATCCATCATCCCCATCCATTATCATCCCCATCCATCCTCATCCCCATCCATTATCATCCCCCATCCATTATCATCCCCCATCCATCCTCAGCCCCCATCCATTATCATCCCCCATCCATTTATCCCCCATCCCCCATCCATTATCCATCCATCATCCCCCATCCATTTATCATCCCCATCCACCATTATTCATCCCCCATCCATTCCATCATCCCCCATCCATTATCATCCCCCATCCATATCATCCCATCCCCATTATTATCATCCATCCCCCATCCATAAATCCCCCATCCATTATCATCCCCATCCATCCTCATAATCCCCATCCATTATCATCCCCATCCCATCCCCATCCATTATCATCCCCCATCCACTCAGCCCCCATCCTCATCCCCATCCATTATCATCCCATCCACCATCATATCCATCCATCACCCCATCCATTATCATATATCCCCCGCCCATTATCATCCCCCATCCATTATCATCCCCCATCCATCCCTCATCCCATCCCATTCCTCATCCCCCATCCCATATCCCATTATCATCCCCCAATCCATTATCATCCACCCATCCATCATCCCATCCATTATCATAACCATCCCCATCCATCCAATCCATCCATTATCATCCCCCATCCTATCATCCCCCATCCATTATCATCCCCCATCATTATCCCCCATCCATTCATCCCCCATCCATTTATCATCCCCATCCCATCCATCATTCCATTATCATCCCCCATCCATTTATCATCATCCCCATATCCTCATCCCCATCCCATCCCCCATCCTCATCCCCATCCCCATCCCCCATCATTATCATCCCCCATCCATTATCATCCCCCATCCATCCTCCCCCATCCATCATCCCCCAACCATCCATTATCATCCATCCATAATTATCATCCCCATCACTATCATGCATCCATCATCATTATCATCCCCCCATTATCATCCCCCATCCATCATCCCCCATCCATATGCCCCATCCTCATCCCCCATCCATCATCCCCATCATCCCCCATCCATTATCATTCCCCCATCCATTAATATCATCCCCATCCATTATCTCCCATCCATTATCATCATCCATCCATTCATCCATCCATCCCCATCCATTATCATCCCATCTCCTCATCCCCCATCCATTATCATCCCCCCATTATCATCCCCCCATCCATTATCATCCCCCATCCATTATCATCCCCCATCCATTATCATCCCCCATCCATTATATCCCCATCCATCCTCATCCACCCCCCATCATTCATCCCCCTCATCCCCCATCCATTATCATCATCCCCATCCATTATCCATTTATCCCCCATCCCATTATATCCCCCATCACCCCCATCCCCCATATCATCCCCCATCCATTATCATCCATCTTCCATTATCCATCCCCCATCCATTCATCATCCCCCATTATATCCATCCTTTATCATCCATCCATCATCCCCCAACCATTATCATCCCCCATCATTATCATCCCCATCCATTATATTTTAAAGCACAGATCTCATACACCCTCGCGGTGTCAAGTAGACTTTAACAGTAATTATGTAATGTAATGTAATCATCCCCCATCCATTATCATCCCCCATCCATTATCATCATCCCATCCATCCTCATCACCCATCCATTATCATCACCCTCCATTATCATCACCCATCCATTATCATCCATTCCATTATCCATTACCCATCCATTATCATTTTCCATCCAGTATCATCCCCCATCCATTTCAATCATCCCTCATCCATTATCATCATCCCCATCCATTATCATCCCCCATCCATCCTCATTCCCCCATCCATTATCATCCATCCCATCCATTATCATCCCCCGTCCATTATCACCCCCATCCATCCGATCATTATAACCTTAATCCTCACCTGCATTCCTCTCCCATCCCTATCCTTACTCCCAACCTATCCACACCCTCATCTTTTTTCCCCGTCCATCATCATCATCAACCTTCTCCTCATCCTCGTTCCCCTTCCATCCCCATCCCCATCCCACCCCATCCTTATCCCACCACATCCTCACCCTCATCCTCATTCCCCATCCACCCTCAACCTTATCCTCACCCGCATTCCCCTCCCATCCCCATCCCATCCCATCCTTACTCCCCACACGTCCTCACCCTCCTTCCCCTTCCATCCCCATCCCATCCTTACTTCCCATCCACATCCCCATCCCATCCTTACTCCCCACCCATCCTCACCCTCATTTCCCGCCCACTGAACCCGCTGGTGGACCACTATGTCGAGATCGCCTTCCCACCCATCCACATGCTCATTCCCCTTCCATCCACATCCCCTTCCCATCCTTACTCCCCACCAATCCTCACTCCCCACCCATCCTCACCCTAATTCCCCCTCCATCCTCATCCCCATCCCATCCTTACTCCCCACCTATCCTCACCCTCATTTCCCACCCCCTGGACCCACAGGTGGACCACTGTGTTGAGACCGCCTTCCCACCCATCCGCACGCTCATTCCCCTTCCATCCACATCTCCATCCCATCCTTACTCCCCACCTATCCTCACCCTCATTACCCACCCCCTGGACCTGCAGGTGGACCACTGTGTTGAGATCGCCTTGCCACCCATCCTCACGCTCATTCCCCTAGCAGTCCTTTATCCCCACCCATCCTTACTCCCCACCCATCCTCACCCGCATTCCCCACCTTCTCCACCCGCAGGTGGACCACTGTGTTGAGATCGCCTCCCATCGCCATGGATGCTGCGTGCTGCAGCGCTGTATTGACTTTGCCTCCACCCCGCAAAAGAGGTCCCTAATACAGGCGGTGGCAAGCCACTCTCTCGCCCTGAGTCAGGATTCCTTTGGGAACTACGTAGTGCAGGTTTGTATGGATGGATGGATGGATGTAGACCAGGGTACTTCAAATGGCCAAATGGGCCAGCGCTATAGCGCACTTGGAAACAAAAAAACTGCACTTTGTAGTGCAAAAAGCGCAAAAATCTTTTGCAGTGCCCACAAGGGGTTGCAAAAAACTGCGCTTAAAGCGCAGAGGGGGTCAAAAAGTCAGCGCTCAAAAGCGCAAAAGCGCACACTTTGAATTACCCTGATGTAGACTGTCGTCTGCTGTGTGAGCCGGTACACCATGGGCAGCTGACGATTAAGCCAGGTCTTATAAACGGGAGCACTCCAGGATTCACTCATTTTTGTTAGCCTCACGTTGCACTGCTCACCGTGTTTTGTTAGCCTCACGTTGCACTGCTCACCGTGTTTTGTTAGCCTCACGTTGCACTGCTCACCGTGTTTTGTTAGCCTCACGTTGCACTGCTCACCGTGTTTTGTTAGCCTCACGTTGCACTGCTCACCGTGTTTTGTTCTGCATATTCAAACGTATGTATGTACTAGTATGTTGCCTACGTGGCAGTTGGTCACACTTGTGTTGGCCTGTGTTACCCTGTCAGTACGTACCCAGCAAAAAACATACCCCCCCCCCCCCCCCCATCGATCTGTTTTACATCTATCATCCAGCACAAGTCTGCAACAACTCTTTACCCCTCTGTAACACATCTACCAACCATCCAAAGTAACACTAAACTTCCCCCCCCCCCCCCCCCCCCCCCCAATGTCTGCTCCTTATGCAGTACATCCAAAGTATACTCAAATCTCACCCCTCAAATAACTGCTCCTTGTGCAGTACATCCTAAGTACACTCAAATCTCACCCCTCAAATGTCTGCACCTTGTTTAGGCAAACCCTAACTGCACCTTGTGCAGTACATTTTGAAGATCACTCAAATATCAAACCTCCTTTTGCAGTACATTTTGGAGCTGGGCCAATCTGAGGCTAGCTCTGGGGTGATCCGGGCCCTTACCGGCCATTTCGCTGAGCTGGCAATGCAGAAATTCAGCTCAAACGTGGTGGAGAAGTGCCTCAGCCTAAGTGGAGTGGACTCCGACAAGGAGGTGCTTATCAAAGAGCTTGTCAACTCCCCGCTCCTAAACAAGCTCCTGCAAGATGCATATGGCAACTACGTCATCCAGGTATGTTAAAAATGTAACATATATATAAAATACATGTATATTGTACAGATGTAATATATATATATATATATATATATATATATATATATATATAAAATACATGTATATTGTACAGATGTAATATATATATGTATGTACATAAAATGTTTAAAATATATAAAATGTTTAGGTATATAAGGTATATACAAATGAAAATTAGTACGCGCTGCCGAAGGACTTGAGATCGAGGGATCCCTCCCGGCCTCCCGTTTGCATGCATGTGTGCATACTGTAGAATGGCTACCATGTTGAGTTTATTTGGTAATGACAATACGTAAATAAATATGCAGTACAACTTATTATGAGGCGTGAGGTCGAGGGGCCAGCCCGTTTGCTTGCACTGGGGCCAACCATCAATGTCATCCAGTTATGTTAGTACGTGAATTAAAATGGAAATAAGTACGAGCTACCGCAGGAGGTGAGATAGAGGGAACCCTTCCGTTGGCATGCCTGTGTACATACTGGCCAGGGTCCCTGCCCAAAAAAACCTTAACCCTAAACCCTATCCACACAACTATGTGTCCACACCTGTGCATGAGTGTACGCACCCGACTCTTCACACGCACCAGGGTGAGTTGAGTTTGGTGTGGTGGAGAACGTGACCACGCCAACTGTCATTTTGTGCATCGCAACCGGCTTCTGTCCTTTCCAGCTGACCATCTGCCTGTGCCTCTTTACGCAGAGTGTGTTGAATGTGACCTCTGGGGCTCTCCATGCGGAGGCAGTCAAGTGTATTCGCCCACACCTGCCCACTATCCGTGGGACTCCTCATGGAAAGCGTATTATCCAAAAGCTGGGCAGTGCTGCAAACTAACTGCGAGAAGTTGGGAACATAGCTTTACTTTTCAGCTACGAGCTGCAGCTTCTAGGCCGCTCCCTGAGCCAGCCACTGGACCAAGCCCCAAGATGTCAACAGACGAGGACAGCTGGTTGTGTCAGCTTCAAGGTGCACTGCGTTGCCTCAGGTTTGGCTGACTAGCCAGTCAGGAAAGCTGCCTAGAAGCTGCTGCTCATGGCTGAAAAGGAAAGCTACGGTCGGGTAATGCTGCTAACTAACTGCCAGAGGTTAGGAAGAGTTGATCAAGAATCGCACATCTTCCATCTTGCCCCAGTTGGTAGCCCCCGCCAGGGTATCACATTTTGTCATTTTTGGTTGCGATTTTGACTCTGCAAACGCAACTGCAAACAGAAATCTGTGCGCTGCGCCCGAAGGGTTTTAATAAAATCGTCTATCGTGCAGTCGGGCTCCAAAACCTTGCGTGCTACCACGCGAATAGCGTGCGTCATGTAGTACCCTGGCCCCCGCCTGTTTTGCACCCACAAGAGCAGCCAGGGATGATTGGACCAGGCGATGTGATATCTGTATGATCTCATGTTTGCATAATGTGATATCTGTATGATCTCATCTTTGCATAATGTGATATCTGTATGATCTCATGTTTGCATAATGTGATATCCGTATGATCTCATCTTTGCATAATGTGATATCTGTATGATCTCATGTTTGCATAATGTGATATCTGTATGATCTCATGTTTGCATAATGTGATGTTTGCATGATCTCATGTTTGCATCATGTGACGTTTGCATGATCTCATGTTCGCATAATGTGACGTTTGCATGATCTCATCTTTGCATAATGTGACGTTTGTATGATCTCATCTTTGCATGATCTCATTGTTGCATGGTATTTGCATATGTGATGTTTGCATGATCTCATGTTTGCATAATGTGACGTTTGCATGATCTCATCTTTGCATGATCTCATGTTTGCATAACGTGATGTTTGCATAATGTGACGTTTGCATGATCTCATGTTCGCAAAATGTGACGTTTGCATGATCTCATCTTTGCATGATCTCATGTTTGCATGATCTCATGTTTGCATTATGTGACGTTTGCATGATCTCATATTTGCATAATGTGACGTTTGCATGATCTCATCTCCGCATGATCTTATTGTTGCATGGTATTTGCATGATGTGTTGTTTGCATGATCTCATCTTTGCATGATGTGATATTTGCAGGATCTCATATTTGCACGACATTGCCTGATCTGCGTACGAGCATCCCAGGGTGGGGTGAATGGCTAGGGCCTTAGCTTTGCATCCAGGGTATGGGATGTATGTTACAGTCTGGGGGTAGGCCAAATAGGCTTCAGGGACTTGCCTGACGGTATAGGAAGGGCTTAAAAAATAAAGGCACTGATGAACTGAACCCCAAACAATCTAGGGTAGGGGATGAACTGGGTTATGTTCACTTATCAGGGAAAGATGCTGTTTCTCACACACAATCGATTCCCTTATGTATGTATGTGTTGGTTGTTTGCCTTGCCTTGCTTACCTCACTTTCAACCTGGAGACCCATGGTGCAGTGTTGATAAGACAGTCGTCTGCTAAGTGTGCTGTTACACCATGGGCAGCAGAAAGGGAGCACTCCGGGATTCACTATTTTTTATCAGGCTCATGTTTCGCTGCTCACCAGGGTACTACATTTTGTCAAATTGGTCAGCGCTTAAAGCGCACAAACGTCAAATTGGCCAGCGCTTTGTAGGGCAAAAAGCTCTAAAACTGCGCGCTGTGCCCACATGGGGTTGAAAAAACTGTGCGAAACGCGCAGTGGGGCTCAGAAAGCGTGCGCAAATTCGCGCTGCCGCGCGCGCTTTGTAGTACCCTGCTACTCACCGAGAAATAGTCTGCCCATTCAAATGCATGTATATGTATGATACCCTTACCATGTACGTTTATGTTCTGCCTATTATAATGTATGTATACTATGTATGTATATGTAAGCATGTTAAGTCCGGGGGTAGCCAAATAGGATGTATGTATGTGTATGCATGTTAAGCCCAGGGGTAGCCAAATAGGATGTATGTATGTGTACTATGTCTGTATGTGTATGCATGTGAAGCCCAGGGGTAGCCAAATAAGATTTATGTGTATGTATATGTATGCATGCTAAGCTCAGGGGTAGCCAAATAGGATGTATGTATGTGTATGCATGTTAAGCCCAGGGGTAGCCAAATAGGATGTATGTATGTGTATGCATGTTAAGCCCAGGGGTAGCCAAATAGGATGTATGTATGTGTATGCATGTTAAGCCCAGGGGTAGCCAAATAGGATGTATGTATGTGTATGCATGTTAAGCCCAGGGGTAGCCAAATAGGATGTATGTATGTGTATGCATGTTAAGCCCAGGGGTAGCCAAATAGGATGTATGTATGTGTATGCATGTTAAGCCCAGGGGTAGCCAAATAGGATGTATGTATGTGTATGCATGTTAAGCCCAGGGGTAGCCAAATAGGATGTATGTATGTGTATGCATGTTAAGCCCAGGGGTAGCCAAATAGGATGTATGTATGTGTATGCATGTTAAGCCCAGGGGTAGCCAAATAGGATGTATGTATGTGTATGCATGTTAAGCCCAGGGGTAGCCAAATAGGATGTATGTATGTGTATGCATGTTAAGCCAGGGGTAGCCAAATAGGATGTATGTATGTGTATGCATGTTAAGCCCAGGGGTAGCCAAATAGGATGTATGTATGTGTATGCATGTTAAGCCCAGGGGTAGCCAAATAGGATGTATGTATGTGTATGCATGTTAAGCCCAGGGGTAGCCAAGTAGGATGTATGTATGTGTATGCATGTTAAGCCCAGGAATAGCCAAATAGGATGTATGTATGTGTACTATGTCTGTATATGTATGCATGTGAAGCCCAAGGGTAGCCTAATAGGATGTATGTGTATGCATGTGATAGCCCAGGGGTAGCCAAGTAGGATGTACCCCATACATTATGTACTAATAAACAAGTCAATAAATGTGATTGACAAGGCATGAGGTTGAGGGTGCCAGCCCGTTCGCTTGCGCTGGGCCAAGCACCAAGTATATGATGTTCTCCAGGTATGATATCCGCTGTTTTTCTTTTCGGCTACGAACAGCAGCTTCTAGGCAGCTCCCCTGGCTGGCTGGTCAGCCAAACCTAAAGCACCTAGTGCACCTTGAAGCTGACGTAATCAGCTTTCTAGCACTGCTGACATTTTGAGGCTTAGCCCATTGCCTGGCTCAGGGAGCTGCCTAGAAGCTGCTGCTAGTTGCCGAAAGATAAAACAGTGATGATATCCGGTTACTTCAGGACAGGTTGAGATAAAGTAAGTGGGCAGTGTCACTCGGCTTCCTTGGTTTGTTGGAAAGTCGCTATAAAGGCATCAAGCTTGAATATGTGGCACCATCTGCCATTTCATGTAGTAGTATGTACCTAATACAGACTACTGTGTGAAAGATGTAGTGAAAGATGGCAGACCGTACCGACATGAGCAGGAAGATCCAGGATTTTGGAACGTGCAGTCCCGAAGTGCCTTGTGGACATCTGCTTCAGATTTCAAATTTGAAAGAAAACAGATGTTCAAAGATTTTCAGATCTGGATATCTGCTTCAGATTATCAGATGGATTTTCCAATTTGAAAACTATCACATTTTCAAAGATTTTCAGATTTGGACGTTTGATTCAGATTTTCAAAAGGATGTTCCAATTTGAAACAAATCAAATTTTCAAAGATTTTCAGATTTGGATATCTGATTCAGATTTTCAGAAGGCATTTTAAAATTTGAAACAAATCTCTGCGCGTTCCAGCATGCCTGTTTTGCAGCCTTTGCCTTATAGCCGTATTAGCGGTGCGTAAGGATTGGATTGGATTGTTACATGGTTTCCAGCCAACTCTGGGCTGCTCGCCGTCTTTCAATGCGAATTCCCCCCGTGCGACATGTTCCCTTGTGCATAGAAGTGGAATCTCATTGCATGCTAGTGGACATGTTCTTGGTACATTTGTTCATGTACATTTGTTCATGTTCATGTACATTTGTTCATGTTCCTAGTACATTTGTTCATGTTCATTGCTCATGTTCCAAGTACATTTGTTCATGTTCATTGCTCATGTTCCGAGTACATTTGTTTATGTACATTTGTTCATGTTCCTTGCTCATGTTCCTAGTACATTTGTTCATGTTCAAGTTACGTGTATTCTATCACCAAAGGTACTGGTCAAGTCAGTTAACTAGACCAGCTGTTTTGAAAGGCAAGTTGTGTTGGGTACTATGGCCTGGCTGGGATTGGCTCGGCCTGGAATGGATTGGCCTGGATTGGATTAGCCTGGAATGAATTCGCCTGGAATGGATTGGATCGGCCTGGATTGGGTAGGAGTGAACCTAACTGAATCGGATTGGGGCAGATTGGCTTGGCCTGGCCCAGTCCAGTCCAGTCCAGCCTGGTTCAAGTTGGATTGAATCGGATTGGGGCGGATTGGCTTCGCCTGGCCTAGTCTAGCCTGGTTCAAGTTGGAGTGAATCGGATAAGGGTAGATTTGCTTGGCTTGGCCTGGCCCAGTCCAGCCTGGTTCAATTTGTATTGAATTGGATTGGGGCAGATTGGATTGGCTAGGCCTTGTCCAGTCAAGCCTGGTTCAAGTTGGATTGAATCGGATTGGGCTAGTAGCTTTTGTTTACCACAAATGTATGTGTCAAGAGCCGACCCCCAGCAGTGGCGGTGGCAGGGATGGGGGTGCCATGGTGGTAGTGGTGTGGGTGTGTGGGTCAAGGACCACCCCCAGCGGTGCTACTAGCAGCTTTTGTTGCCCTTAAAAGCAACCCCAAATTGCCCTGACGGAGCACCCCCAAAACATCAATGTACATCATGTAGCACTAGTGCTTGTAGTTGTAGCACATATAGCACTTGTAGTTCTTGTACTTGTACTACAAGTAGCACCTGTAGCACTTGTAGTACAAGTAGCATCTTGAAGCAAAACCTGCTTTTAATGGAGTGTAGGGTGCAGGAGGTACAATCACTGTAAAAGCGTAGGATGCGTTTGGTATAAGGTACAATTCAGGAGGTGCAGTGTACAAATGCAGGAGGTACAAGGTAAACATGCAGGAGGTATAAGGTACAAATAAATGCAGGGGGTACAAGGTACATTGCAGGAAGGACAAGGTGCAATGCAGGGGGTACAAGGTACACATGCAGGAGGTTCAATGCATGAGTACAAGTTACAAGGCAGGAGGTTCAATGCATGAGGTACGAGGTAAAAATGCAGGAGGTACAAGGTACAGGGCAGGAGGTACAAGGTACAATGCAGGGGGTACAGGGTACAAGGTGGGCTTTGAGGCCACTCTGTTTTCCGGTGATGAACATCTCTTGACATTGCAAGCTGTACTTCTAAGGATCTGTATCATACCTGTTTGTACGGAAGTTATGCAGGTGTGCACTGAGAATGCGCTGCGAAATCATGGGATGCTGCAGCATTTTGTCGGAATATATTATTTAGCAGTGTATCTCTTCAAAGTTGTGTTGAGTTGAGCCTCCAGGTATATAGGGAAGTATATTTCACGTTTTCATATTGGACTTTTTATAACTTGTAATTGGCACGCTAGTTCGACACTTACGTGTCTGTGTGTGAACTATTGAACTGTGTATGTATGTTACAGTCCAGAGGGTAGCCAGTAAGGCTATTGGGACTTGCCCATCATTTGTAACGGTTTGGACATTTACATCGAAACGGACACCCGGCTAACCCCTCGGCTGCTGCTTACCATCCCGCCAACCTACTGGATAACCTTCCGGCTAGCTTAACAGATACCTGCTTGCCGGGTCGATTTGAAAGCCCAGCGGCACATAGTTAGACACCGTTGGAAACCTGGTGGATGGTAATCTTATTGTAACGGTGCATGCATACCGTTGTTTCCCATTAGTCAAGTGGACAGTACTTCCTGTCCTACTTCACACGTAAGCACCTCCTCTATATCGTGACTCTTCTACAGACTATGTCTTCAAAGGACCTTCCGACATCCCCTTCTGTACCACGAAGTTAGGGCACCCGTCGTGAAACGATTGTTTGGGGGTCAGTTCATCAGTGTTTTTTTAAGCCCTTCCTAACGGTTGGGCAGGTCCCTTAAGCATATTTGGCCTACCCCTGGACTGTTACATACATGCATTCATCCCCTTACTTGATACCCCCATGGCTCTCCCTGCATGCTGCATTTCTAGCTATCTGGATCATTAACACGCAAGTCAACTATCCCTGCCTCTTCGTTCCGCCTCCGATACTGTATTGATAATGCTACATCCTCTTATGTTCAAGTTGATTCTAGACTGTACGGATGGGGCATTAACAAGTACTAAAAGATCTGGACTTCAACATACACATAGCTCAACAGACGGACCCGCGCTTGCTTCAGCCTCACGGAGTCTCGGATTGGAAGTTGCATTCAATCAAAGGGCGTTTGTGTTTGGACTTGGTACCAGGATTGTTCTACACAGACTCAGATTTCGAAACCTTGTACCAGGACTATTCTCACTCAGGGAACCGACCGATTATCTGAGGAGTATCTAGATACGTACCTGCTTATTTCAAATTAATATCTCAGATATTTATCTCAGATACTGAACAGATACTATCTAGATGGTATCTAGATATCACAGATACTGGTGCATAGATACTGATATCTGTAGTATCTAGATACTGCCTAGAGAGTATCTAGACAATATCTAGATACGGATATCTGTATTTCTAGATACTTCTTAGAGAGAATCTAAACAATATCTAGATACGGATATCTGTATTACTAGATACTGTTTAGATAGCGTCTAAACAATATCTGAAACCGTACATGCGCCTGTACCTGTGGTAGCTAGATAACATCTAAATAGTATCTGTGCAATATCTGAGATAAATATCTAAGATAATAATTTGAAATGAGCAGATACGTACCTGGATGCTCTTCAGATAATCTCGAAATTGTATTACAAATTGTTCATGGTGATCTTAAAATCATCCCATGAGTTAGTTTACATGTATATTAAGTAAAGTTGTACTTCTCAACAACTTGATAGACAGGTAGCTACAATAAAACACCATTATACAGGCAAACTGACCCACTGATGTAACGCAAACCCCACTCATAACATTTCTAACTCTTCTGACCAAAAATAAATCAACAAATTATAATAAGCAAGCAACCTGCAAGCAACCACATAATTACGTGCCACCCCTCATCCTACCAGTTGTACAATTTGTGATACATGGCAGTGCATTACTCCATTAGATTGTCAGCAAGGCAACTAGCTACAAGACACATACTCCTTATATGGGAATTATATGCTTGGGACCGCACCTTCACTAGCTACTAATCCTACTATGTCTGTGAGTAATAAAGTCTCAAGAGATCCCATCCTTCAAGACTCAAGAGAGCCTAACAGCCAGCCCTCTTTATAGCAGGTAGCCTTGCTCCTACACTCTGGTACCTATCTAGCTATCTACCTAGGGGGCCTTCTTCCCCCTGCCCAGGCCTCGGCTTGTAGGTTTTGAATTGGAAGCCTCGACACTTAGGAATATGCAGCATCGATTTTGTGTAATAAAGTATCAAGATATCCCATACCTGAAGAGTGCCTAACAGCTAGCCCTCTTTAGAGCAGCTAGCCCTACTCCTAGACTCCAATACCTATCTAGCTATCTACCTAGGTGGCCTTTCTTCTCATGTCCCGGCCAGTAGGTTATGCATCGGGAGCCTTGACACCAATGGCAGTACCATCTTGGAGTACGGTGGATGAGGTGGGAGCAGCTGTAGGTGTATCCCATCCGTAGATGCCACCCAGGTGTGCTACCTTCTTCTTTACCGAGCTCCCTCATCCTTGGCAGTCGGTTGGCCTTAATGGGCTACCCTCATCCTTGGCAGTCGGTTTCATTGCCAAGCACTCCATGGGCCAAGCTATGTGGGTCAGTCTATTTATATCAGAGATTTATAACTGCCATGATAGCGGTTAATTGCTTGGCAAACTCGACAGGCACAGCAATGGCAGTCCTACAGTGACAATCTGCAAGACCTGTCCTGACACAGCATGGCTTGAAGGAATCTGCCCCCTTCAGCAAATTCTTCACGCACACTCCCAGCACAGCCCAGGGCACCAGCGGGCACCAGGGGCATACACCCCTGGCATACACCCCCGCATACACCCCGCGCTCCTTCGCTCGAAGTTTGAATAGGCAGGACCAAACGCCAGTTTCCGCTGGTACGCATTCAAACCAGCAAGCAATCAGAGTCGCAGGCGTTGCATCACTCATTGCGCATGCTGTCGTTGATGAACAGTTGAAACATTCCGAGAATGCTAGCGAATAATACAAAGGCTCCTTTCAATCCCATCTCGATTGGATGTCAGAGAGGGCTGCCTGAAAGATCTGGGCTTCTTTTCATCCCCCCTACTCCCGAAGATGCCCATCGCTCACCGCGACTCAGCTATCCTTGCCTCCTGGATTCTTAGCTGCACCTAAGTCTGGATCTTACTTTGTTAGTCGCCTGAAACCCCACCATGCCCATGCCTGTGCTCTTACCCATTCTCTTACCCATTGACCCATCCCCCAACAACTTGGAATGCTTGCAGGCCAACAACACACCCCCAGAAGCTGGCACCTCGGGTACGCGATGCCCTGTCCTGCTGTCCGCCCTGCCCTGATCTGGTCCCCTTGACCTTCCATGCCGTACTCCCCTCTCGTGGCATTCACTGCCATCCTCCCCATCATGCACAACCCTGCATCCTGCCCTTCATTGCTCTCTAACGCATGCGCTTTATCACATCCCAGCCCCTTGCCGTGCTCCCTGCCCTTCATAGATTACCA
Organism: Microglena sp. YARC; assembly: GCA_022414725.1. NCBI lineage: Eukaryota > Viridiplantae > Chlorophyta > Chlorophyceae > Chlamydomonadales > Chlamydomonadaceae > Microglena > Microglena sp. YARC. The sequence continues at coordinate 14,661 of JAJSRW010000802.1, read as the reverse complement.
TACCATACTGATAGCCATCACAATGTAAGTTCAGCTCTTAATTCTTTATGACATCCTCATTGGCCCAGATCATGTTACTCGGGTCGTCTCATCACTCAGCGTATCTCACTCAGCATTGCTGATTTGTTGGGGGCTTAGGCAACCTTTTATGTGGCCTTAAAAGGTGCATGTGTGTGTGGTGGGGTGGGTGGGTGGGGGGGGTCTGCAGGGGGGCGGAAAAAGGGTGCCAAAGACCTGCCAAAGACCGCCTAAATTTGCAATGCAGATCATCTCATTCAGCTTGTCTCATCCCTTAGCCCAGAAAATTAGCGTATCTCACTCATCTCATCTCTCTCAGTTCATCTCCTCACTTAGCGCATCCTTCTTAGCTCAGCTCATCACTCAGCCCAGCTCGCTCAGCTCATCCCATTCAGCTTATCTTCTCGCTTAGCTCATCTCGCTCAGCTCAGCTCAGCTTGTCAGCTCATCCCATTAAGCTTATCTCCTCACTTATCGCATCTCGCTCAGCTCAGCTCATCAATCAGTGCATCTCACTCATTTCATGTGACCTAGCTCATCTCATCACTTTGCGCATCTCATCACATAGTGCATTTCACTCAACTCATCTCATCTTATCGCATGATCTCACTCAGCTCATCTCATCACTCATTGCATCTCCTCACATGGTGCATCTTACTCAACATGTTTCAACGCTTAGCGCATCATCTCACTCAGCTCATCTCATCACTTAGCTCATATCTTCACTCAGCACATTGATCACTCACAGCATCTCACTCAGCTCATCTGGTCCCTCATTTATGTAGGGAGATTTCCAAGTGAAGGACGTGGTCTACACTAAGTGGGATACTGAGGCTACTGATGCCTCCGAGAGGTTGCAGTCCCATCTACTGAAAGGTAGGAACATCTTACGCTCTTGCCTGCCCATGGGCATCAATACAATTTCATTATTTTGATACTTAGTTCCATGAGTCAACCAGACTGTACGGGGTTAGTCATGCATGGGAATGCTCATTGCTCATGTTCCTAGTACATTTGTTCATGTTCATTGCTCATGTTCCAAGTACATTTGTTCATGTTCATTGCTCAAGTTCCGAGTACATTTGTTTATGTACATTTGTTCATGTTCATTGCTCATGTTCCTAGTACATTTGTTCATGTTCAAGTTACGTGTATTCTATCACCAAAGGTACTGGTCAAGTCAGTTAACTAGACCAGCTGTTTTGAAAGGCAAGTTGTGTTGGGTACTATGGCCTGGCTGGGATTGGATCGGCCTGGAATGGATTGGCCTGGATTGGATTAGCCTGGAATGAATTCGCCTGGAATGGATTGGATCGGCCTGGATTGGGTAGGAGTGAACCTAACTGAATCGGATTGGGGCAGATTGGCTTGGCCTGGCCCAGTCCAGTCCAGTCCAGCCTGGTTCAAGTTGGATTGAATCGGATTGGGGCGGATTGGCTTCGCCTGGCCTAGTCTAGCCTGGTTCAAGTTGGAGTGAATCGGATAAGGGTAGATTTGCTTGGCTTGGCCTGGCCCAGTCCAGCCTGGTTCAATTTGTATTGAATTGGATTGGGGCAGATTGGATTGGCTAGGCCTTGTCCAGTCAAGCCTGGTTCAAGTTGGATTGAATCGGATTGGGCTAGTAGCTTTTGTTTACCACAAATGTATGTGTCAAGAGCCGACCCCCAGCAGTGGCGGTGGCAGGGATGGGGGTGCCATGGTGGTAGTGGTGTGGGTGTGTGGGTCAAGGACCACCCCCCAGCGGTGCTACTAGCAGCTTTTGTTGCCCTCAAAAGCAACCCCAAATTGCCCTGACGGAGCACCCCCAAAACATCAATGTACATCATGTAGCACTAGTGCTTGTAGTTGTAGCACATATAGCACTTGTAGTTCTTGTACTTGTACTACAAGTAGCACCTGTAGCACTTGTAGTACAAGTAGCATCTTGAAGCAAAACCTGCTTTTAATGGAGTGTAGGGTGCAGGAGGTACAATCACTGTAAAAGCGTAGGATGCGTTAGGTATAAGGTACAATTCAGGAGGTGCAGTGTACAAATGCAGGAGGTACAAGGTAAACATGCAGGAGGTATAAGGTACAAATAAATGCAGGGGGTACAAGGTACATTGCAGGAAGGACAAGGTGCAATGCAGGGGGTACAAGGTACACATGCAGGAGGTTCAATGCATGAGTACAAGTTACAAGGCAGGAGGTTCAATGCATGAGGTACGAGGTAAAAATGCAGGAGGTACAAGGTACAGGGCAGGAGGTACAAGGTACAATGCAGGGGGTACAGGGTACAAGGTGGGCTTTGAGGCCACTCTGTTTTCCGGTGATGAACATTTCTTGACATTGCAAGCTGTACTTCTAAGGATCTGTATCATACCTGTTTGTACGGAAGTTATGCAGGTGTGCACTGAGAATGCGCTGCGAAATCATGGGATGCTGCAGCATTTTGTCGGAATATATTATTTAGCAGTGTATCTCTTCAAAGTTGTGTTGAGTTGAGCCTCCAGGTATATAGGGAAGTATATTTCACGTTTTCATAATGGACTTTTTATAACTTGTAATTGGCACGCTAGTTCGACACTTACGTGTCTGTGTGTGAACTATTGAACTGTGTATGTATGTTACAGTCCAGAGGGTAGCCAGTAAGGCTATTGGGACTTGCCCATCATTTGTAACGGTTTGGACATTTACATCGAAACGGACACCCGGCTAACCCCTCGGCTGCTGCTTACCATCCCGCCAACCTACTGGATAACCTTCCGGCTAGCTTAACAGATACCTGCTTGCCGGATCGATTTGAAAGCCCAGCGGCACATAGTTAGACACCGTTGGAAACCTGGTGGATGGTAATCTTATTGTAACGGTGCATGCATACCGTTGTTTCCCATTAGTCAAGTGGACAGTACTTCCTGTCCTACTTCACACGTAAGCACCTCCTCTATATCGTGACTCTTCTACAGACTATGTCTTCAAAGGACCTTCCGACATCCCCTTCTGTACCACGAAGTTAGGGCACCCGTCGTGAAACGATTGTTTGGGGGTCAGTTCATCAGTGTTTTTTTAAGCCCTTCCTAACGGTTGGGCAGGTCCCTTAAGCATATTTGGCCTACCCCTGGACTGTTACATACATGCATTCATCCCCTTACTTGATACCCCCATGGCTCTCCCTGCATGCTGCATTTCTAGCTATCTGGATCATTAACACGCAAGTCAACTATCCCTGCCTCTTCGTTCCGCCTCCGATACTGTATTGATAATGCTACATCCTCTTATGTTCAAGTTGATTCTAGACTGTACGGATGGGGCATTAACAAGTACTAAAAGATCTGGACTTCAACATACACATAGCTCAACAGACGGACCCGCGCTTGCTTCAGCCTCACGGAGTCTCGGATTGGAAGTTGCATTCAATCAAAGGGCGTTTGTGTTTGGACTTGGTACCAGGATTGTTCTACACAGACTCAGATTTCGAAACCTTGTACCAGGACTATTCTCACTCAGGGAACCGACCGATTATCTGAGGAGTATCTAGATACGTACCTGCTTATTTCAAATTAATATCTCAGATATTTATCTCAGATACTGAACAGATACTATCTAGATGGTATCTAGATATCACAGATACTGGTGCATAGATACTGATATCTGTAGTATCTAGATACTGCCTAGAGAGTATCTAGACAATATCTAGATACGGATATCTGTATTTCTAGATACTTCTTAGAGAGAATCTAAACAATATCTAGATACGGATATCTGTATTACTAGATACTGTTTAGATAGCGTCTAAACAATATCTGAAACCGTACATGCGCCTGTACCTGTGGTAGCTAGATAACATCTAAATAGTATCTGTGCAATATCTGAGATAAATATCTAAGATAATAATTTGAAATGAGCAGATACGTACCTGGATGCTCTTCAGATAATCTCGAAATTGTATTACAAATTGTTCATGGTGATCTTAAAATCATCCCATGAGTTAGTTTACATGTATATTAAGTAAAGTTGTACTTCTCAACAACTTGATAGACAGGTAGCTACAATAAAACACCATTATACAGGCAAACTGACCCACTGATGTAACGCAAACCCCACTCATAACATTTCTAACTCTTCTGACCAAAAATAAATCAACAAATTATAATAAGCAAGCAACCTGCAAGCAACCACACAAATTACGTGCCACCCCTCATCCTACCAGTTGTACAATTTGTGATACATGGCAGTGCATTACTCCATTAGATTGTCAGCAAGGCAACTAGCTACAAGACACATACTCCTTATATGGGAATTATATGCTTGGGACCGCACCTTCACTAGCTACTAATCCTACTATGTCTGTGAGTAATAAAGTCTCAAGAGATCCCATCCTTCAAGACTCAAGAGAGCCTAACAGCCAGCCCTCTTTATAGCAGGTAGCCTTGCTCCTACACTCTGGTACCTATCTAGCTATCTACCTAGGGGGCCTTCTTCCCCCTGCCCAGGCCTCGGCTTGTAGGTTTTGAATTGGAAGCCTCGACACTTAGGAATATGCAGCATCGATTTTGTGTAATAAAGTATCAAGATATCCCATACCTGAAGAGTGCCTAACAGCTAGCCCTCTTTAGAGCAGCTAGCCCTACTCCTAGACTCCAATACCTATCTAGCTATCTACCTAGGTGGCCTTTCTTCTCATGTCCCGGCCAGTAGGTTATGCATCGGGAGCCTTGACACCAATGGCAGTACCATCTTGGAGTACGGTGGATGAGGTGGGAGCAGCTGTAGGTGTATCCCATCCGTAGATGCCACCCAGGTGTGCTACCTTCTTCTTTACCGAGCTCCCTCATCCTTGGCAGTCGGTTGGCCTTAATGGGCTACCCTCATCCTTGGCAGTCGGTTTCATTGCCAAGCACTCCATGGGCCAAGCTATGTGGGTCAGTCTATTTATATCAGAGATTTATAACTGCCATGATAGCGGTTAATTGCTTGGCAAACTCGACAGGCACAGCAATGGCAGTCCTACAGTGACAATCTGCAAGACCTGTCCTGACACAGCATGGCTTGAAGGAATCTGCCCCCTTCAGCAAATGCTTCACGCACACTCCCAGCACAGCCCAGGGCACCAGCGGGCACCAGGGGCATACACCCCTGGCATACACCCCCGCATACACCCCGCGCTCCTTCGCTCGAAGTTTGAATAGGCAGGACCAAACGCCAGTTTCCGCTGGTACGCATTCAAACCAGCAAGCAATCAGAGTCGCAGGCGTTGCATCACTCATTGCGCATGCTGTCGTTGATGAACAGTTGAAACATTCCGAGAATGCTAGCGAATAATACAAAGGCTCCTTTCAATCCCATCTCGATTGGATGTCAGAGAGGGCTGCCTGAAAGATCTGGGCTTCTTTTCATCCCCCCTACTCCCGAAGATGCCCATCGCTCACCGCGACTCAGCTATCCTTGCCTCCTGGATTCTTAGCTGCACCTAAGTCTGGATCTTACTTTGTTAGTCGCCTGAAACCCCACCATGCCCATGCCTGTGCTCTTACCCATTCTCTTACCCATTGACCCATCCCCCAACAACTTGGAATGCTTGCAGGCCAACAACACACCCCCAGAAGCTGGCACCTCGGGTACGCGATGCCCTGTCCTGCTGTCCGCCCTGCCCTGATCTGGTCCCCTTGACCTTCCATGCCGTACTCCCCTCTCGTGGCATTCACTGCCATCCTCCCCATCATGCACAACCCTGCATCCTGCCCTTCATTGCTCTCTAACGCATGCGCTTTATCACATCCCAGCCCCTTGCCGTGCTCCCTGCCCTTCATAGATTACCATACCATACTGATAGCCATCACAATGTAAGTTCAGCTCTTAATTCTTTATGACATCCTCATTGGCCCAGATCATGTTACTCGGGTCGTCTCATCACTCAGCGTATCTCACTCAGCATTGCTGATTTGTTGGGGGCTTAGGCAACCTTTTATGTGGCCTTAAAAGGTGCATGTGTGTGTGGTGGGGTGGGTGGGTGGGGGGGGGTCTGCAGGGGGGCGGAAAAGGGTGCCAAAGACCTGCCAAAGACCGCCTAAATTTGCAATGCAGATCATCTCATTCAGCTTGTCTCATCCCTTAGCCCAGAAAATTAGCGTATCTCACTCATCTCATCTCTCTCAGTTCATCTCCTCACTTAGCGCATCCTTCTTAGCTCAGCTCATCACTCAGCCCAGCTCGCTCAGCTCATCCCATTCAGCTTATCTTCTCGCTTAGCTCATCTCGCTCAGCTCAGCTCAGCTTGTCAGCTCATCCCATTAAGCTTATCTCCTCACTTATCGCATCTCGCTCAGCTCAGCTCATCAATCAGTGCATCTCACTCATTTCATGTGACCTAGCTCATCTCATCACTTTGCGCATCTCATCACATAGTGCATTTCACTCAACTCATCTCATCTTATCGCATGATCTCACTCAGCTCATCTCATCACTCATTGCATCTCCTCACATGGTGCATCTTACTCAACATGTTTCAACGCTTAGCGCATCATCTCACTCAGCTCATCTCATCACTTAGCTCATATCTTCACTCAGCACATTGATCACTCACAGCATCTCACTCAGCTCATCTGGTCCCTCATTTATGTAGGGAGATTTCCAAGTGAAGGACGTGGTCTACACTAAGTGGGATACTGAGGCTACTGATGCCTCCGAGAGGTTGCAGTCCCATCTACTGAAAGGTAGGAACATCTTACGCTCTTGCCTGCCCATGGGCATCAATACAATTTCATTATTTTGATACTTAGTTCCATGAGTCAACCAGACTGTACGGGGTTAGTCATGCATGGGAATGCTCATTGCTCATGTTCCTAGTACATTTGTTCATGTTCATTGCTCATGTTCCAAGTACATTTGTTCATGTTCATTGCTCAAGTTCCGAGTACATTTGTTTATGTACATTTGTTCATGTTCATTGCTCATGTTCCTAGTACATTTGTTCATGTTCAAGTTACGTGTATTCTATCACCAAAGGTACTGGTCAAGTCAGTTAACTAGACCAGCTGTTTTGAAAGGCAAGTTGTGTTGGGTACTATGGCCTGGCTGGGATTGGATCGGCCTGGAATGGATTGGCCTGGATTGGATTAGCCTGGAATGAATTCGCCTGGAATGGATTGGATCGGCCTGGATTGGGTAGGAGTGAACCTAACTGAATCGGATTGGGGCAGATTGGCTTGGCCTGGCCCAGTCCAGTCCAGTCCAGCCTGGTTCAAGTTGGATTGAATCGGATTGGGGCGGATTGGCTTCGCCTGGCCTAGTCTAGCCTGGTTCAAGTTGGAGTGAATCGGATAAGGGTAGATTTGCTTGGCTTGGCCTGGCCCAGTCCAGCCTGGTTCAATTTGTATTGAATTGGATTGGGGCAGATTGGATTGGCTAGGCCTTGTCCAGTCAAGCCTGGTTCAAGTTGGATTGAATGGATTGGGCTAGTAGCTTTTGTTTACCACAAATGTATGTGTCAAGAGCCGACCCCCAGCAGTGGCGGTGGCAGGGATGGGGGTGCCATGGTGGTAGTGGTGTGGGTGTGTGGGTCAAGGACCACCCCCCAGCGGTGCTACTAGCAGCTTTTGTTGCCCTCAAAAGCAACCCCAAATTGCCCTGACGGAGCACCCCCAAAACATCAATGTACATCATGTAGCACTAGTGCTTGTAGTTGTAGCACATATAGCACTTGTAGTTCTTGTACTTGTACTACAAGTAGCACCTGTAGCACTTGTAGTACAAGTAGCATCTTGAAGCAAAACCTGCTTTTAATGGAGTGTAGGGTGCAGGAGGTACAATCACTGTAAAAGCGTAGGATGCGTTAGGTATAAGGTACAATTCAGGAGGTGCAGTGTACAAATGCAGGAGGTACAAGGTAAACATGCAGGAGGTATAAGGTACAAATAAATGCAGGGGGTACAAGGTACATTGCAGGAAGGACAAGGTGCAATGCAGGGGGTACAAGGTACACATGCAGGAGGTTCAATGCATGAGTACAAGTTACAAGGCAGGAGGTTCAATGCATGAGGTACGAGGTAAAAATGCAGGAGGTACAAGGTACAGGGCAGGAGGTACAAGGTACAATGCAGGGGGTACAGGGTACAAGGTGGGCTTTGAGGCCACTCTGTTTTCCGGTGATGAACATTTCTTGACATTGCAAGCTGTACTTCTAAGGATCTGTATCATACCTGTTTGTACGGAAGTTATGCAGGTGTGCACTGAGAATGCGCTGCGAAATCATGGGATGCTGCAGCATTTTGTCGGAATATATTATTTAGCAGTGTATCTCTTCAAAGTTGTGTTGAGTTGAGCCTCCAGGTATATAGGGAAGTATATTTCACGTTTTCATAATGGACTTTTTATAACTTGTAATTGGCACGCTAGTTCGACACTTACGTGTCTGTGTGTGAACTATTGAACTGTGTATGTATGTTACAGTCCAGAGGGTAGCCAGTAAGGCTATTGGGACTTGCCCATCATTTGTAACGGTTTGGACATTTACATCGAAACGGACACCGGCTAACCCCTCGGCTGCTGCTTACCATCCCGCCAACCTACTGGATAACCTTCCGGCTAGCTTAACAGATACCTGCTTGCCGGATCGATTTGAAAGCCCAGCGGCACATAGTTAGACACCGTTGGAAACCTGGTGGATGGTAATCTTATTGTAACGGTGCATGCATACCGTTGTTTCCCATTAGTCAAGTGGACAGTACTTCCTGTCCTACTTCACACGTAAGCACCTCCTCTATATCGTGACTCTTCTACAGACTATGTCTTCAAAGGACCTTCCGACATCCCCTTCTGTACCACGAAGTTAGGGCACCCGTCGTGAAACGATTGTTTGGGGGTCAGTTCATCAGTGTTTTTTTAAGCCCTTCCTAACGGTTGGGCAGGTCCCTTAAGCATATTTGGCCTACCCCCTGGACTGTTACATACATGCATTCATCCCCTTACTTGATACCCCCATGGCTCTCCTGCATGCTGCATTTCTAGCTATCTGGATCATTAACACGCAAGTCAACTATCCCTGCCTCTTCGTTCCGCCTCCGATACTGTATTGATAATGCTACATCCTCTTATGTTCAAGTTGATTCTAGACTGTACGGATGGGGCATTAACAAGTACTAAAAGATCTGGACTTCAACATACACATAGCTCAACAGACGGACCCGCGCTTGCTTCAGCCTCACGGAGTCTCGATTGGAAGTTGCATTCAATCAAAGGGCGTTTGTGTTTGGACTTGGTACCAGGATTGTTCTACACAGACTCAGATTTCGAAACCTTGTACAGGACTATTCTCACTCAGGGAACCGACCGATTATCTGAGGAGTATCTAGATACGTACCTGCTTATTTCAAATTAATATCTCAGATATTTATCTCAGATACTGAACAGATACTATCTAGATGGTATCTAGATATCACAGATACTGGTGCATAGATACTGATATCTGTAGTATCTAGATACTGCCTAGAGAGTATCTAGACAATATCTAGATACGGATATCTGTATTTCTAGATACTTCTTAGAGAGAATCTAAACAATATCTAGATACGGATATCTGTATTACTAGATACTGTTTAGATAGCGTCTAAACAATATCTGAAAACCGTACATGCGCCTGTACCTGTGGTAGCTAGATAACATCTAAATAGTATCTGTGCAATATCTGAGATAAATATCTAAGATAATAATTTGAAATGAGCAGATACGTACCTGGATGCTCTTCAGATAATCTCGAAATTGTATTACAAATTGTTCATGGTGATCTTAAAATCATCCCATGAGTTTAGTTTACATGTATATTAAGTAAAGTTGTAACTTCTCAACAACTTGATAGACAGGTAGCTACAATAAAACACCATTATACAGGCAAACTGACCCACTGATGTAACGCAAACCCCACTCATAACATTTCTAACTCTTCTGACCAAAAATAAATCAACAAATTATAATAAGCAAGCAACCTGCAAGCAACCACACAAATTACGTGCCACCCCTCATCCTACCAGTTGTACAATTTGTGATACATGGCAGTGCATTACTCCATTAGATTGTCAGCAAGGCAACTAGCTACAAGACACATACTCCTTATATGGGAATTATATGCTTGGACCGCACCTTCACTAGCTACTAATCCTACTATGTCTGTGAGTAATAAAGTCTCAAGAGATCCCATCCTTCAAGACTCAAGAGAGCCTAACAGCCAGCCCTCTTTATAGCAGGTAGCCTTGCTCCTACACTCTGGTACCTATCTAGCTATCTACCTAGGGGGCCTTCTTCCCCCTGCCCAGGCCTCGGCTTGTAGGTTTTGAATTGGAAGCCTCGACACTTAGGAATATGCAGCATCGATTTTGTGTAATAAAGTATCAAGATATCCCATACCTGAAGAGTGCCTAACAGCTAGCCCTCTTTAGAGCAGCTAGCCCTACTCCTAGACTCCAATACCTATCTAGCTATCTACCTAGGTGGCCTTTCTTCTTCATGTCCCGGCCAGTAGGTTATGCATCGGGAGCCTTGACACCAATGGCAGTACCATCTTGGAGTACGGTGGATGAGGTGGGAGCAGCTGTAGGTGTATCATCCGTAGATGCCACCAGGGTGTGCTACCTTCTTCTTTACCGAGCTTCCCTCATCCTTGGCAGTCGGTTGGCCTTAATGGGCTACCCTCATCCTTGGCAGTCGGTTCATTGCCAAGCACTCCATGGGCCAAGCTATGTGGGTCAGTCTATTTATATCAGAGATTTATAACTGCCATGATAGCGGTTAATTGCTTGGCAAACTCGACAGGCACAGCAATGGCAGTCCTACAGTGACAATCTGCAAGACCTGTCCTGACACAGCATGGCTTGAAGGAATCTGCCCCCTTCAGCAAATGCTTCACGCACACTCCCAGCACAGCCCAGGGCACCAGCCGGCCACCAGGGGCATTACACCCCTGGCATAACACACCCCGCATACACCCCGCGCATCCTTCGCTCGAAGTTTGAAATAGGCAGGACCAAACGCCAGTTTCCGCTGGTACGCATTCAAACCAGCAAGCAATCAGAGTCGCAGGCGTTGCCATCACTCATTGCGCATGCTGTCGTTGATGAACAGTTGAAACATTCCGAGAATGCTAGCGAATAATACAAAGGCTCCTTTCAATCCCATCTCGATTGGATGTCAGAGAGGGCTGCCTGAAAGATCTGGGCTTCTTTTCATCCCCCTACTCCCGAAGATGCCCATCGCTCACCGCGACTCAGCTATCCTTGCCTCCTGGATTTCTTAGCTGCAACCTAAGTCTGGATCTTACTTTGTTAGTCGCCTGAAACCCCACCATGCCCATGCCTGTGCTCTTACCCATTCTCTTTTACCCATTGACCCATCCCCCCAACAACTTGGAATGCTTGCAGGCCAACAACACACCCCCAGAAGCTGGCACCTCGGGTACGTGATGCCCTGTCCTGCTGTCCGCCCTGCCCGCTGATCTGGTCCCCCTTGACCTTCCCATGCCGTACTCCCCTCTCGTGGCATTCACTGCCATCCTCCCCATCATGCACAACCCTGCATCCTGCCCTTCATTGCTCTCTAACGCATGCGCTTTATCACATCCAGCGCCTTGCCGTGCTCCCTGCCCTTCATAGATTACCATACCATACTGATAGCCATCACAATGTAAGTTCAGCTCTTATTCTTTATGACATCCTCATTGGCCCAGATCATGTTACTCGGGTCGTCTCATCACTCAGCGTATCTCACTCAGCATTGCTGATTTGTTGGGGGCTTAGGCAACCTTTTATGTGGCCTTAAAAGGTGCATGTGTGTGTGTGGTGGGGTGGGTGGGTGGGGGGGGGGTCTGCAGGGGGGCGGACAAGGGTGCCAAAGACCTGCCAAAGACCGCCTAATTTGCAATGCAGATCATCTCATTCAGCTTGTCTCATCCCTTAGCCCAGAAAATTAGCGTATCTCACTTCATCTCATCTCTCTCAGTTCATCTCCTCACTTAGCGCATTCCTTCTTAGCTCAGGCTCATCACTCAGCCCAGCTCGCTCAGCTCATCCCATTCAGCTTATCTTCTCGCTTAGCTCATCTCGCTCAGCTCAGCTCAGCTTGTCAGCTCATCCCATTAAGCTTATCTCCTCACTTATCGCATCTCGCTCAGCTCAGCTCATCAATCAGTGCATCTCACTCATTTCATGTGACCTAGCTCATCTCATCACTTTGCGCATCTCATCACATAGTGCATTTCACTCAACTCATCTCATCTTATCCGCATGATCTCACTCAGCTCATCTCATCACTCATTGCATCTCCTCACATGGTGCATCTTACTCAACATGTTTCAACGCTTAGCGCATCATCTCACTCAGCTCATTTCATCACTTAGCTCATATCTTCACTCAGCACATTGATCACCTCACAGCATCTCACTCAAGCTCATCTGGTCCCTCATTTATGTAGGTGAGATTTCCAAGTGAAGGGACGTGGTCTACACTAAGTGGGATACTGAGGCTACTGATGCCTCCGGAGAGGTTGCAGTCCCATCTACTGAAAGGTAGGAACATCTTACGCTCTTGCCTGCCCATGGGCATCAATACAATTTCATTATTTTGATACTTAGTTCATGAGTCAACCAGACTGTACGGGGTTAGTCATGCATGGGAATGCTCATTGCTCATGTTCCTAGTACATTTGTTTCATGGTTCATGCGTCTCATGTTCAAGTACATTGTTCATGTTCATTCCTTGCTCAATGTTCCGAGTACATTTGTTTATGTAGCATTTGTTCATGTTCATTGCTCATGTTCCTATACATTTGTTCATGTTCAAGTTACGTGTATTCTATCACCAAAGGTACTGGTCAAGTCAGTTAACTAGACCAGCTGTTTTGAAAGGGCAAGTTGTGTTGGGTACTATGGCCTGGCTGGGATTGGATCGGCCTGGAATGGATTGGCCTGGATTGGATTAGCCTGGAATGAATTCGCCAAAGACTGGAATGGATTGGATCGGAGGCCTGGATTGGGTAGGAGTGAACCTAAACTGAATCGGCTATTGGGGCAGATTGGCTTGGCCTGGCCCAGTCCAGTCCAGTCCAGCCTGGTTCAAGTTGGATTGAATCGGATTGGGGCGGATTGGCTTCGCCTGGCCTAGTCTAGGTGGTTCAAGTTGGAGTGAATCGGATAAGGGTAGATTTGCTTGGCTTGGCCTGGCCCAGTCCAGCCTGGTTCAAAATTTGTATTGAATTGGATTGGGGCAGATTGGAATTGGCTTAGGCCTTGTCCAGTCAAGCCTGGTTCAAGTTGGATTGAATTGGATTGGGGCTAGTAGCTTTTGTTTACCACAAATGTATGTGTCAAGAGCCGACCCCCAGCAGTGGCGGTGGCAGGGATGGGGGTGCCATGGTGGTAGTGGTGTGGGTGTGTGGGTCAAGGAACCACCCCCAGCGGTGCTACTAGCAGCTTTTGTTGCCCTCAAAAGCAACCGCTGCCCCAAATTGCCCTGACGGAGCACCCCCCAAAACATCAAATCTACCATCATGTACACATGTCAGACACAGAGGTGCTTGTAGTTGTAGCACATATAGCACTTGTAGTTCTTGTACTTGTACTACAAGTAGCACCTGTAGCACTTGTAGTACAAGTAGCATCTTTGAACGCAAAACCTGCTTTTAATGGAGTGTAAGGTGCAGGAGGTACAATCACTGTAAAAGCGTAGGATGCGTTAGGTATAAAGGTACAAATTCAGGAGGTGCAGTGTACAAATGCAGGAGGTACAAGGTAACATGCAGGAGGTATACGCAGGTACAAATAAATGCAGGGGGTACAAGGTACATTGCAGGAAGACAAGGTGCAATGCAGGGGGTACAAGGTACAACATGCAGGAGGTTCAATGCATGAGTACAAGTTACAAGGCAGGAGGTTCAATGCATGAGGTACGAGCGTAAAATGCAGGAGGTACAAGGTACAGGGCAGGAGGTACAAGGTACAATGCAGGGGTACAGGGTACAAGGTGGGCTTTGAGGCCACTCTGTTTTCCGGTGATGAACACTCTTGACATTTGCAAGCTGTACTTCTAGGATCTGTATCTACCTGTTTGTACGGAAGTTAATGCCAGGTCGTCACGTGTGCACTGATGAGAATGCGCTGCGAAATCATGGGATGCTGCAGCATTTTGTCGGAATATATTATTTAGCAGTGTATCTCCTTCAAAGTTGTTTGAGTTTGAGCCTCCAGGTATAATAGGGAAGTAATATTTCACTGTTTTCATAATGGACTTTTTATAACTTGTAATTGGACACGCTAGTTCGAATCACTTAGTGCTGTCTGTGTGTGTGAATATTGAACTGTGTATGTATGTTACGTCCAGAGGGTAGCCAGTAAGGGTATGGGAACTTGCCCATTTGTAACGGATTTGGACATTTTACATCTCAAAACGGAAACACCCGCTAACCCGTTCTGGCTGCTGCTTACCATCCCCGCCAACCCTACTGATAACTTCCGGCTAGCTTAACAGATACTGGGCTGCTTTGCCGGATCGATTTGAAAGCCCAGCGGGCACCATAGTTTAGGGACACAGGTATGGAAACCTGGTGGATGGTAATCTATTTGGGTCGGTGGCATGCATACGTTGTTTCCCCATTGTCAACGTGGACAGGTACTTTTATTGTGTT
>JAJSRW010001275.1:0-36248 GCA_022414725.1 Microglena sp. YARC | reverse complement strand
AGACTGGTAAGCAATGGAGCCAACAAGAAGCAAAGGATTGTACGTAGCAAACAGGCCTGAGCGCTCACAACACACACGTCAACACTTGTGGCAGGTGAGTGAGACTCAATGCAAGCCGGCACCACAAGCATCCATAAACACCACAACCCATACACAAGTCAACACACGTCCGATAGACACACACACGGCGCTGCACAACACACTCAAACTTGTGCAGATGAGTGGACTCATCACGCGCACCACAATCCATACATCACACACAGTCATACACACACACATCCATTATCACACACACACGTTCATTACACAGTCCAACACACACACTTCCAATACTTGTGCAATGGTCTCGAGACTGCAATGCAGCCGCACACACGTCCATAACATCACACACAACAGAAACGGCGAACGGCAGACACGTGTTGCAATTGCATGAATGTAGCTTAGATGGATCATATGCGATTACCATTGGGTTAACACACACACCACTCAACACTTGTGCAGAGTGAGTCAGACTCACCAATGCATAAAACCACATCACGCATCGGCACACATGCACATCGCACGTCCATTAACACACAGCGCACTATACAGCCTGAGCGCACCTGGAGAGCTGCAGTTTGCTGAGGGGCTGATTTGACCATGACCAGTTTGCATGGCGTCGAAAACAGGCAGAAGGCAGACTAACAATGGAGAATACATTTGAAAACGTGAGAAGGGGGGGGGGGGGGGGGGGGGGGGGGGGGGGGGGGGGGGGGGGGGGGGGGGGGGGGGGGGGGAGGAGGGGAGGGGGGGGGGGGGGGGGCAATTTAGGAAGGAGCGCTGGAGTGAAGGAAATGGGTCCGGGTTAGCTAATGGCACCAACAGTATCAGTCTGGTAATTGCTGTATTTAGTCGCAGTCGCAGTTCGAACGGCAGGGCCAGACTGCTAACACAATAGCAGGCTGAATCGCAGAGACAAGCTTGCAAGGGGAGACACGAAAACTAGGTTACTAAAAATTGGTTTTAAATCGGGCCCGTAAGTACGCAGGCTAATTTGTCAGTGTCCGCCCTCCCCCCGCCCGCCCCCGACGTGTCCTCCGCATCATGTTTTCTATTTTTTTGTGTATATGATGATATGAGGATGTGGCATTTGTTGACAATTTTTGTCTTACATATTTTTACTTTGTTTTATTTTTTATTGTATACATTCATCATGATGGAAGAGAGGGTGAGAGGACTCGCCTTTTCTTATATATTTTTATTTGTTTTCTATGTCCTACATATTATTTGAGTTTGTCTCATTTTATTTCTATGACATTCATAATTAGGGGAGCAGGGTAAAAAGGTCTCCTGCATATATATATGTGTACTCGTTTAACGAATCACGGGATTCGCTTATTATCGGTAAGTCGCAGTAATGGTGTATGTCGTGTGTGGGGTGGGGTGTGTTTGGGTAAGAGAATTGGGGTGGGGTGTGTGTGGGAGTAGAGTGGGGTGGGGGTGTGTGTGGGGTGGGGCTTGGGTGTGTTGGGTAGGATGGGCGTGGGGTGTGTGTGGGGTAGAGTTGGGGTTGGGGTGTGGGTGGGGTGAGTATGTATATTAACTTCATATGAGGGTAAAAGGGCCTCGAGCCGTGTATCATGGATGATGTTGTTTTTCTCTCTATACGGGATCCCTTGTTTCTGTGTATGTGTGGTGGGCGTGGGAGCGTAGGTGGAGTGGGGTGGTGTGTGGTTGTGGATGTGAAAGTGGTGTGTGGGTGTGGGCGTAGGTGGGGTGGGGTGGTTGTGTGGGCGAGTGGGGCGTAGGTGGGGTGGGGTGGTGTGTGGGTGTGGAATGACGAGTGGTGTGGGTGGGTGTGGGCGTAGGTGGTGGGGTGGTGTGTGGGCGTGGGCGGTAGGTGGGGTGGGGTGGTGTTGGGCGTGGGCGTAGGTGGGGTGGGGTGGGTGTGTGGGGGTGTTTGGAGCAGCGGGGCGTAGGTGGGGTGGGGTGGCTGTGTGGGTGTGGATTGTGGAAGGTGGGTGTGTGGTGTTGACGGGTGCCCTTTAGATGGAAGAAAGCACCTGCATACGGCATAGTAGTTAGGGTGTGTGATAATTTACAGTAATTATCGTGCTTGTGTGTGTAGGTGTAGTGTGTAGTATATGTATGGACAATGTGTGTATACTGTGTGGTGCGTGCGTGAGCGTGTGGGTGGTTGGACAATGTGTTGTGTATGTGGACGTGTGTGATAGTGTGGATCGTGTGGGCTACTGGTAGGTGGTTTGAGTGGTTCGTGTGTGGTGTTGGATGTGTAGGCATGTGGTGTAGTGCGCTGGATGGTTGGCTTGAGTGGCGCGTGTGTATAGTGTGTTGTTGGACAATTGGGACGTGTGTGTGTGCACTGGTGGGGCGGTTTGAGTGTGCGGGGTGTGTGTGGACATGTGGGTATCGGATGTGTGGGCATTGTGTGTGCACTGGTGTGGTGGTTTTGAGTGTGGCCGTGGAATGTACATCGGTGGGTGGTGGATGTGTGTGCGTGTCGTGTGCATTGGTGGGGGTGGGTTGAGTGGTGCGTGATGTGTTGGTGGACGTCAAGTGTGTGGATGTGTTGCGTAGTGCGTGTGTGCACTGGTGGGCTTGGTTTGAGTGTCGCGTGGATGTGTGGTGGAGTGTGTGTGATGTGTGGGCATGTGTGGTGCGCTGGTAAGTCCGCGTGCTATGGCTTGAGTTTTGTGACTGTGTGTGGTATGTGCGTGTATAATGTGTGTGGGACGGTGTGGTGTGTGCACTGGTGGCGCTGGTTTGAGTGTGGCGTGTGTGTGTGTACATGCATGTGTGGATGTGTGGGGTGTGTGTGTGCACTGGTGGGTGGGTTTGAGTGTGCTGGTGTGTGTGTACATTGTGGGGTGTGGGATGTGGCTGCATTGTGTCTCACTGTCACCTGCAGGTTTGAGTGTGTTTGTATGGTGTATGGACGTGTGTGTATAGGTGTGTGGTGTGTGTGGACGTGATTGTTCGTGTTTGTTTGGTTATGGATGGGACGTGTGTCGTGGTGTATGGACATGGTGTGATAGAATGAGGTGTGTGTGTTGGAACGTGTGTTCGTGTTTGTTTGTAATGTGTATGGACGTGATGTGGTGTGTGTATGGACATGTGTGTTAGGTGTGTGTGTTGTGGAACGTGTTTAGGTGTTTGTTTGTATGTGTATGGACGTGTGTGTGTATCTGGACATGTGTATAGGTGTGTGTGTGGTGGACGTGTGTTCGTGTTTGGTTTGTATGGTGGCGTGTGCTGTGTATGGAAATGTGTGTATATGGTGTGTGTGTGGTGGACCGTGTTGTTGTGTTTGTTTGTATGTGTATGGACGTGTTGTGTGTGTATGGCGTGTGTGTGTATGGACGTGGTGGTGAAGGTTGTGTGTTGTGGACCAGTGTGTTGGTGTTTGTTTCGTTATGTGTATTGTATGGACGTTTGTGTGGTATGGACATTGAGGTGTTTGTGTATGGACGTGTGTATGTGTGTGTATGGACGTGTGTTTTATTTGTGTGTGGTGCATGGACGTCGCACGCTGTGGGACGCTGTTTTCAAGGTTTGTGTGTGTGTGCGTGGACGTGTGTGTATGTGTGTGGTGTGGATGACGTGTTTGTGGTTTTGTTTGTGTGTGTATGTGTGTGTGTATGGACATGTGTATGTCCAGATATGTTGTGTGTGTACGGACGTGTTTTTGTGTAGGTGTGTGTGGTGGACTGTATGTGTAGTAGGACGGACGTGTCGTGTTGTGTGGACGTGTGTGTGTATGGACGTGTGTGTGCATGTGTGGTGTAATGTGTTGTGTGTGTGTATGGACGCGTGTTAGTGTTTGTGTGTACGGCCGAATTATGTGTATGTGCTGAGTGTACGAACGGTTGTGTGTGTCATGGACGTGGTTTGTATGGCCGTGTGTTGACGTGTGTGTGTGCTGTTATTTTTTGTGTCTTGTGTGTACTGTGTATGGACGTATGTGTGTAATGGACCGTGTGTTGTGTTTGTGTGTGTCTGTGTGTGTGTGTATGGACGTGTGTGTGTTGTGCGTGGCGCCGCGTGTTTTGTGTGTGTGTGTATGGGGGTGTGTATGGACGTGTGATTGTGTTTTTGTGTGTTTGTGTGTGTATGGACGTGTGTGTGTGTGTGTAGTTGTCCGTGCACGTGTGTTCGTGTGGTGTATGAGCGTGTGTGGTATGGAGGTGTGTTTGTGTTTGTGTGTGTGCTTGTGTGTGTGTGTATGGACGTGTGTGTGTGGTGTTCGTCGCGTGTGTTTTGTTGTGTGTGTGTATGGACGTGTTGTGTGTACTGGGAGGTGCGCTGTGTTGTGTGTGGTGTATGGGCGTGTGTGTATGGACGCTGTGATTTTGTTTTGTGTGTGTATGTTGTGTGTTATGGACGTGTGTGGGTGTGTACTGTGCGTGCGCGTAGTGTTTGTGTGTGTATTAGCGTGTGTGTTTGTGTTAGTGTGTTTGTGTTTGTGAGTTTGTTTGTGTGTGGTGTGTATGGACGTGTGTGTGTGTGTGCGTAGCGCGCGTAAGTGTTTGTCGTGTGTGGTATGGACGTGTGTGTTTATGTGCATGTGTGTTTGTGTGTGTGTGTATGGACGTCTGTGTGCGTGTTTGTGGTGTATCGGACGTCGTGTGTAGTATGGACGTGTGTGTTGTGTGTGTGTGTATGGACGTGTGTGGTGTGCTTGTTGTTGTGTATGGACGTGTGTGCATGTGTTTTTGTGTGTGTGGTGTATGGGACGTGGTGTTTGTTGTGTTTGTATGTGCGTTCGTTGTGTGTGGACGGTGTGGCATGTGTGTGTTTGTGTGTGGGTGTTATGGACGTGTGTGAATGTGTTATTTGAAATCGGTGGGTGTGGGCTCCCTTGAGTCCTACTCACTCAACAACCGTCCCTGCACAGGTTTGAGTGTGTGTGTGTATGGACGTTGGGTTGTGTTATTTATGTGCCGAGCGTGTGTTTGTGTGTGTGTAATGGACGTGTGTGTGTGTGTGTATGTGTGTGTGTGTTTGTGTGTGTGTATTTGTAGATGAATGCATGTGTGTGTATGGTGTGTGTTGTGTTTGTGATTGTGTATATGGACGTGTGTGCATGTGTTGTGTTTGTGTGTGGGTGTATGGACGTCGTGTTGTGTGGTGTGTATGTTGCGTCGTGTTGTGACGTGTGCTTGTGTGTGTGCGGTGTGTTTGTGTGGTTGTATGGACGTCGTGTATGTGTGTGTGTGTTTCACAAACCAATCCATCAACCACAACGCATTGAATTCTCTCCCCACTTGTGCACAATAGGAACTTGTGTGTGTGTGTGTGTGTGTGGCGTGTTTGTGTGTTTTCAACAACTCCGATTCCTCGCAACGCCATCAACCAACATGTGAATCTCACTCACTGCACAAGTAGGTGCATCCAGAAATTAGTTTTTAACCACCTCTTCTGCCTGTAAACATGCAGACAAGCTCTTGGCATGTTGGAACAGCTGCTCAGACTTCGTAGTGCTGCAGTATTGCCCTTCTCCTGCCCGCAGCGCCCTTGACAGCACCGAACGCATTGCCGTGATGTTTAAGAGTATTAAGCAGCACTGATTAGTTCAGCAGCCTCTTCTGCTGCCTGCGCTTGTGCTCGCACAAGGTCTCCAGCCTGGGTTAGAGGGCAGGTGCTTTGTTTTGTTTCCTGTTTTTTTTTTCTGGTTTGATGTTTTTTTGTTTGTTTGTTTGTTTGCTCGTACTGACTTCTCCAGCCTGATTGTTGGGGCAGGTGCTTTGTTTTGTTTCTTGTTTTGTTTCCTGCGTTTTCATGGTCGATATGTTGATGTTTGTTTGTTTGTTTGCTCCGTACTGATGTCTCCAGCCTGGCGTTTGTTGGGCAGGTGTGTGTTTGTTTTTGTTTTGTTTAATGTTTCCTGCTTTTATAAGTTTTTTTTCATGGTTTTGATGTGTTTTTGTTTTTGGTTTGTTTGCTCGTCTTCACTGGAGGTCTCCAGCCTGGGTTGTCGGGCAGATGTTTTGTTCTTGTTCCCTGTGTTTGCTTCCTATTGTTTCCTGGTTTGATGTGTTTTTTATTTTCGTTGTGTTGGAGCTCGTACTGAGGTCTCCAGCTGGGTTGCTGGGGCAGGTGCTTTGTTTTGTTTCTTGTTTTGTTATCCTGCGTTTTCATGGTTCGATGTGTTTTGATGTTTTTTTGTTTGTTTGCTCGTACTGAGTCTCTCCAGCCTGGATTGGTTGGGCAGGTGTTTTTGTTTTGTTTCTTGTTTTGTTTTTCTGGTTTTTTCATGGTTCGATGTGTGATCTTTTTTTGTTTGTTTGCTCAGTACTTATGTCTCAAGCCTGGGTTGTCGTATTTATATGGGCCCCAACCCATTCCATTAACCAAGTACTATTACTATGCCGTACACAGATGCATTATAGTGCAGAGGTGTGTTTGATGAATATATAAAAAATGTCACGAATAATATTTGCTCATAAATTCAAGGAATCAATGACACACGAGAATATGCATTTGAAGATGAATATGTCACGACCCGAAAGAAAATTTACATTTTACGACACACGAGGAACATTTAACAATTTGTATGATAGAATACAAGCGCATATGCATTTATAAGGACATAATAGAGTGTATCATACATCCCGTACTTTACATACCCAGAACAATATAATGACATC
Organism: Microglena sp. YARC; assembly: GCA_022414725.1. Taxonomy (NCBI): domain Eukaryota; kingdom Viridiplantae; phylum Chlorophyta; class Chlorophyceae; order Chlamydomonadales; family Chlamydomonadaceae; genus Microglena; species Microglena sp. YARC. The sequence goes on along the minus strand of JAJSRW010001275.1, from coordinate 29,601 downwards.
TGTATCATAGTCTATTCGAATGATATACAAAAACAATACAGGATCGAAAGATGTATCACACACACCGTTTGTTATATACAGAACAGTATATCATGGCAGAGTGAATCATATATGCTGATACATCGATACATTAATCAACACATTCATATCATGCTCGTTGATACTATACACCCGATAAACAACTCGAGACAGTAAGGGCATCACTGGGGATAGGGTAATCATGTTGATATCACGATCGCCGCTATGGCCCCGCCCCTAGTAATGGGCAATCACATGCATAGAGGCCATATTTATGACATCTGATACATGCCGATGATGCCCGTTAGCGGCAATAGATGCCGCCCACATGATTTAGACAGGGCCACGGCACGATCAGCTCTGTAGTAAAGACAAACAATGTAAAATACAGATGTCTTCGTTATACACATACATGGTGTATTCGTCACCGGCGATTGGTTGGCTGTAATTTAGCTATGCCTCAGTGAAAATACAGATCGACTTACCTATGAGCTGTCGCGATGCCGTCCTGTTCACTTGTTCGGAACTTGTGCTGGCACTAGTTATTACACACTTATTTATTATTGTCTGTATTATTTCAATCTCTATTATATTATCTTGATATACTAAATCTATCAATGATTATTATTTCTTGATATCTTACTTCATTAATCTGTATTATTATTGTCCTGTATTATTATTAGTTCTGTATTAATTATTAATCTGTATTATTATTGTCTGTATTAATTATTATCTGTAATTATTACTGTCTTGTATTATTATTATCTGTTTTATTATTGTCTGTATTATTATTTATCTGTATTATCAGCAATATACTGTATTTATAACAAAACGTATCGTACATTTGTATTTATAAATAAATATAACGCCTGGGATTTGGGGGCGGCGTCATGGTCAGTTTCAAGGTAGCCCGTTGTACGCGAGGTAGGGGAGAGGTCTTCTACCTCAAAACTGCGACAAGCACCCATCCGCGGTTGACTAACGACCACCGAGCAACGCCAGAGCGTACATCAAAGAAGGGGGGATCGAACCCCCGACACATCTCTTCATCCACACGGTGATTTGCACAAAACTCCAATTCTCTACCACTAGAACCAATGCATATCACTGAAAGGGGCTGTATTTATAAATAATATACTCACACTCTTTGGCTGCTACTGCTGTGATGGTCTCAGAGCCAGGGGCAAAGATGTGCACCAATGAGCTCTAAAGCATGCTTGTAGGTGGATGCGTTTCTGCCTTATCCTGTAACGAAATACAAAGGGGGGGATAGGAGGGATGGTGAGGGTGGTGAGGGTGAGGGGTAGGTGGGTAGCTTTTTTGGTGGAATGCGTTCTATCTTCTCCCTGTGATGAACAAAAAAGGGTATGTAGGTGCTAGCTGGCTGGATTGGCTTGCTTTGACTTGGGTGTAGGTGCGTAGGCTGGCTTTCTGCATGCATGAACACAAAAGGGTATGTAAGTGCTAGCTGGCTGGATTGGCTTGCTTTTGACTTGGTGTAGTGGTGCTAGCTTGCTTCTCATGCATGAAACAAAAAGGGAGGGATGGGTAGAGGGATGGTGAAGTGGTGAGGGTGAGGGATAGGAGGGGATGGTGTAGGTGGGTAGCTCGTAGGTGGATGCGCTCTACCTTCTCATGTATGAATACAAAGGAAAGGGTAGGAGGGATGGTGTGGGTGGTGAGGGTGAGGGGTAGAAGGAGATGGTGCAGGCGGGTAGCTTGTAGGTGAATGCGTTCTGCGCTATCCTGAATGAAAACAAAGGGAGGGTTGGAGGGATGGTGTGGTTGGTGAGGGGAGGACGTAGAGGGGAGATGGTGTGGGTGGGTAGCTTGTAGGTGGATGCATTCTACGTTCTCCTGTGTGAATAAAAAGGGAGGGGTTGGACGGATGGTGTGGGTGGTGAGGGTGAGGTGTAGGGTGAGATGGTGTGGGTGGGTAGCTTGTAGCTGGATGCATTCTACGTTCTCCTGTATGAACAAAAAGGGGCATGTAGGTGCTAGCTGGCTGCATTGGCTTGGTATGTTTGGTTGTAGGTGCTAGCTGGCTTCTCCTGTATGAACACAAAGAGAGGGGTATGAGGGGTGATGGGGGGTGGTGAGGTGAGGGGTAGAAGATGTTGTGGTGGCGAGGGTAATGGGTAGGATGGGATGGTGTAGGTGGTGAGGGTGAGGGGTGGGAGGGATGGTGTGGGTGGTGAGGGGTAGGAGGGGATGGTTTAGCTAAGTAGCTTGTAGGTGGATGCGTTCTGCCTTCTCCTTTATGAACAAAATGGGGAATGTAGGTGCTAGCTGCCTGCATTGGCTTGGTTTGACTTGGCTGTAGGTGCTAGCTGGCTTCTCCTGTATGAACACGAAGAGAGGGTAGAAGAGGTGGTGGGGGTGCGAGGTAAGGGGTAGAGGAGATGGTGTAGGTGGTGGGGTGAGGGGTAGGAAAGATGGATTGCGTGCGAGGGTAAGGGTAGGAGGATGGTGTAGGTGGTGGGGGTAGGGGTAGGAAAGATGATTGGGTGGCGAGGGTAGGGGTAGGAGGGGATGGTGTAGGTGGTGGGGGTGAGGGGTAGGAAAGATGGATTGGGTGGCGAGGGTAATGGGTAGGCGGGGATGGTGTAGGTGGGTAGCTGTAGGTGGGTGAGTTCTGCCTTCTCCCATAGGTTGGAAGAGTGAGGGGTAGCAGGGGGTACGAGGAGAGCAGGAGGGTGGGGGGTGGGTGGGGGGAGGTGGGAGGTGGGGGAAGGGAGTCTTGGCTTTGTCTGATGATCATATTGTAACATGAGGGCGGGAGAGAGGAGATAGAAAATAGAACATGGACAAGCAACAAGTTCGATACAGCGTCGCATGCGACGCTAAAAATTGGCGGAGAGTGATCGCGAGGGAGCGACAGGTGGCAAGGGAAGCGAGTTAGTTACGAGACCATTGGCTGACGTGTCTGGCTTCAATCATGGGTCAGACGGTCGGTTGTTCCGGTCGAACGGATATAGGGGTAACACTGGGGCTCCGCCCCCTAAAAGGTGGGGCACCGCCAAAAAATGACACAATTAAAGGCACAGGCTTCTTGCTTGATTCCTTCTTTGACTCAGTGCCTTTTTGTGTGTACCATGTATTGCCTTTTTGCATGTACCCTGTATTGCCTTTTTGTGTGTACCCTGTATTGCCTTTTTGCTTGTACCCTGTATTGCCTATTAGTGTGTACCTTGTATTGTGAGGATGGTTTGATGACTGCCCGGATGTTGCAGTGCGAGCTTGTCTTGGGTCAAATATTGCCTGTCTATGACAATTTAATGATGACCCATGGGCAGGTATCGGCAAATCATAAGATGTTGGCGAAAGGTGAGTATGATATCACATGCTACCATACAAATTGCATCATATCATCTTATTTAAATGTTATTTTTTGCCTAATCAAACTGCCGGCATCATATGATATCAATGCTGTTCCCTACCCGTTTGTGTACCACAAGCGTATGCAGGGTCCTTCATGATGTTCTGATCAGGTGTGGCTCAAAGCCAGAGGGACCGAGGGCTCTCCAAAGACCGTTGTACACTTGTACATGATTGTCCTGCTCCTCTGGCATGTCCACATTACTTCCTCTCATCACCTAACTCACCAGCTCACCGCACACATCCAGCAAACTATATCAGAGACTCAAGGGATGCCAGTAGTCGACATAAGTAGCTAATAGCTGTGTGCAGTAGCTAGTAGCTAGTACTATCATTACCCACCTGATCCACATTGTATCAGAGACTCAAGGGAGGCCAGTAGTCAACACAAGTCGCTAACAGCTGTGTGCGGTAGCTAGTAGCTAGTAATATCATCACCCACCTGATTCACATTGTATCAGAGACGCAAGGGAAGCCAGTAGTCAACATTAGTAGCTAATAGCTGTGTGCAGTAGTTAGTAGCTAGTAGCTAGTAATATCATCACCCACCTGGTTCACATTGTATCAGAGTCTCAAGGGAAGCCAGTAGTCAACATGAGAAGCTAATAGCTGTGTGCAGTAGCTAGTAGCTAGTAGTTAGTAATATCATCACCCACCTGGTTTACATTGTATCAGAGACTCAAGGGAAGCCAGTAGTCAACATGAGTAGCTAATAGCTGTGTGCAGTAGCTAGTAGCTAGTAGCTAGTAATATCATCACCCACATGGTTCACATTGTATCCGAGACTCAAGGGAGGCCAGTAGTCAACACAAGTCGCTAACAGCTGTGTGCGGTAGCTAGTAGCTAGTCATATCATCACCCACCTGATTCACATTGTATCAGAGACTCAAGGGAAGCCAGTAGTCAACATGAGTAGCTAATAGCTGTGTGCAGTAGTTAGTAGCTAGTAGCTAGTAATATCATCACCCACCTGGTTCACATTGTATCAGAGACTCAAGGGAAGCCAGTAGTCAACATGAGAAGCTAATAGCTGTGTGCAGTAGCTAGTAGCTAGTAGCTAGTAGCTAGTAATATCATCACCCACCTGGATCACATTGTATCAGAGACTCAAGGGAAGCCAGTAGTCAACATGAGTAGCTAATAGCTGTGTGCAGTAGCTAGTAGCTAGTAGCTAGTACTATCATCACCCACCTGGTTCACATTGTATCAGAGACTCAAGGATAGCCAGTAGTCAACATGAGTAGCTAATAGCTGTGTGCAGTAGCTAGTAGCTAGTAGCTAGTAATATCATCACCCGCATGATTCACATTGTATCAGAGACTCAAGGGAAGCCAGTAGTCAACATGAGTAGCTAATAGCTGTGTGCAGTAGCTAGTAGCTAGTAGCTAGTAATATCATCAACCACCTGGTTCACATTGTATCAGAGACTCAAGGGAAGCCAGTAGTCAACATGAGTAGCTAATAGCTGTGTGCAGTAGCTAGTAGCTAGTAGCTAGTAATATCATCACCCACCTGGTTCACATTGTATCAGAGACTCAAGGGAAGCCAGTAGTCACACAAGTAGCTAATAGCTGTGTGCAGTAGCTAGTAGCTAGTAGCTAGTAATATCATCACCCACCTGTTCACATTGTATCAGAGACTCAAGGGAAGCCAGTAGTCAACATGAGTAGCTAATAGCTGTGTGCAGTAGCTAGTAGCTAGTAGCTAGTAATATCATCACCCACCTGTTCACATTGTATCAGAGACTCAAGGGAAGCCAGTAGTCAACATGAGTAGCTAATAGCTGTGTGCAGTAGCTAGTAGCTAGTAGCTAGTAATATCATCACCCACCTGGATTCACATTGTATCAGAGACTCAAGGGAAGCCAGTAGTCAACATGAGTAGCTAATAGCTGTGTGCAGTAGCTAGTAGCTAGTAGCTAGTAATATCATCACCCACCTGGTTCACATTGTATCAGAGACTCAGTAGTCAACATGAGTAGCTAATAGCTGTGTGCAGTAGCTAGTAGCTAGTAGCTAGTAATATCATCACCCACCTGATTCACATTGTATCAGAGACTCAAGGGAAGCCAGTAGTCAACATGAGTAGCTAATAGCTGTGTGCAGTAGCTAGTAGCTAGTAGCTAGTAATATCATCACCCACCTGATTCACATTGTATCAGAGACTCAAGGGAAGCCAGTAGTCAACATGAGTAGCTAATAGCTGTGTGCAGTAGCTAGTAGCTAGTAGCTAGTAGCTAGTAATATCATCACCCACCTGGTTCACATTGTATCAGAGACTCAAGGGAAGCCAGTAGTCAACATGAGTAGCTAATAGCTGTGTGCAGTAGCTAGTAGCTAGTAGCTAGTAATATCATCACCCACCTGGTTCACATTGTATCAGAGACTCAAGGGAAGCCAGTAGTCAACATGAGTAGCTAATAGCTGTGTGCAGTAGCTAGTAGCTAGTAGCTAGTAATATCATCACCCACCTGATTCACATTGTATCAGAGACTCAAGGGAAGCCAGTAGTCAACATGAGTAGCTAATAGCTGTGTGCAGTAGCTAGTAGCTAGTAGCTAGTAATATCATCACCCACCTGATTCACATTGTATCAGAGACTCAAGGGAAGCCAGTAGTCAACATGAGTAGCTAATAGCTGTGTGCAGTAGCTAGTAGCTAGTAGCTAGTAATATCATCACCCACCTGGATTCACATTGTATCAGAGACTCAAGGGAAGCCAGTAGTCAACATGAGTAGCTAATAGCTGTGTGCAGTAGCTAGTAGCTAGTAGCTAGTACTATCATCACCCACCATGATTCACATTGTATCAGAGACTCAAGGGAAGCCAGTAGTCAACATGAGTAGCTAATAGCTGTGTGCAGTAGCTAGTAGCTAGTAGCTAGTAACTATCATCACCCACCTGATTCACATTGTATCAGAGACTCAAGGGAAGCCAGTAGTCAACATGAGTAGCTAATAGCTGTGTGCAGTAGCTAGTAGCTAGTAGCTAGTAATATCATCACCCCACCTGATTCACATTGTATCAGAGACTCAAGGGAAGCCAGTAGTCAACATGAGTAGCTAATAGCTGTGTGCAGTAGCTAGTAGCTAGTAGCTAGTAATATCATCACCCACCTGATTCACATTGTATCAGAGACTCAAGGGAAGCCAGTAGTCAACATGAGTAGCTAATAGCTGTGTGCAGTAGCTAGTAGCTAGTAGCTAGTAATATCATCACCCACCTGATTCACATTGTATCAGAGACTCAAGGGAAGCCAGTAGTCAACATGAGTAGCTAATAGCTGTGTGCAGTAGCTAGTAGCTAGTAGCTAGTAATATCATCACCCATGATTCACATTGTATCAGAGACTCAAGGGAAGCCAGTAGTCAACATGAGTAGCTAATAGCTGTGTGCAGTAGCTAGTAGCTAGTAGCTAGTACTATCATCACCACCTGATTCACATTGTATCAGAGACTCAAGGGAAGCCAGTAGTCAACATGAGTAGCTAATAGCTGTGTGCAGTAGCTAGTAGCTAGTAGCTAGTAGCTAGTAATATCATCACCCGCATGATTCACATTGTATCAGAGACTCAAGGGAAGCCAGTAGTCAACATAAGTAGCTAATAGCTGTGTGTAGCTAGTAGCTAGTAGCTAGTAGCTAGTAATATCATCACCACCTGTTCACATTGTATCAGAGACTCAAGGGAAGCCAGTAGTCAACATGAGTAGCTAATAGCTGTGTGCAGTAGCTAGTAGCTAGTAGCTAGTAATATCATCACCCGCATGATTCACATTGTATCAGAGACTCAAGGGAAGCCAGTAGTCAACATGAGTAGCTAATAGCTGTGTGCAGTAGCTAGTAGCTAGTAGCTAGTAATATCATCACCCACCTGATTCACATTGTATCAGAGACTCAAGGGAAGCCAGTAGTCAACATGAGTAGCTAATAGCTGTGTGCAGTAGCTAGTAGCTAGTAGCTAGTAATATCATCACCCACCTGGTTCACATTGTATCAGAGACTCAAGGGAAGCCAGTAGTCAACATGAGTAGCTAATAGCTGTGTGCAGTAGCTAGTAGCTAGTAGCTAGTAATATCATCACCCACCTGATTCACATTGTATCAGAGACTCAAGGGAAGCCAGTAGTCAACATGAGTAGCTAATAGCTGTGTGCAGTAGCTAGTAGCTAGTAGCTAGTACTATCATCACCCATGATTCACATTGTATCAGAGACTCAAGGGAAGCCAGTAGTCAACATGAGTAGCTAATAGCTGTGTGCAGTAGCTAGTAGCTAGTAGCTAGTACTATATCATCACCCACCTGATTCACATTGTATCAGAGACTCAAGGGAAGCCAGTAGTCAACATGAGTAGCTAATAGCTGTGTGCAGTAGCTAGTAGCTAGTAGCTAGTAATATCATCACCCACCTGATTCACATTGTATCAGAGACTCAAGGGAAGCCAGTAGTCAACATGAGTAGCTAATAGCTGTGTGCAGTAGCTAGTAGCTAGTAGCTAGTAATATCATCACCCACATGGTTCACATTGTATCAGAGACTCAAGGGAAGCCAGTAGTCAACATGAGTAGCTAATAGCTGTGTGCAGTAGCTAGTAGCTAGTAGCTAGTAATATCATCACCCACCTGGATTCACATTGTATCAGAGACTCAAGGGAAGCCAGTAGTCAACATGAGAAGCTAATAGCTGTGTGCAGTAGCTAGTAGCTAGTAGCTAGTACTATCATCACCCGCATGATTCACATTGTATCAGAGACTCAAGGGAAGCCAGTAGTCAACATGAGTAGCTAATAGCTGTGTGCAGTAGCTAGTAGCTAGTAGCTAGTAATATCATCACCCACCTGATTCACATTGTATCAGAGACTCAAGGGAAGCCAGTAGTCAACATGAGTAGCTAATAGCTGTGTGCAGTAGCTAGTAGCTAGTAGCTAGTAATATCATCACCCACATGATTCACATTGTATCAGAGACTCAAGGGAAGCCAGTAGTCAACATGAGTAGCTAATAGCTGTGTGCAGTAGCTAGTAGCTAGTAGCTAGTAATATCATCACCCACCTGGTTCACATTGTATCAGAGACTCAAGGGAAGCCAGTAGTCAACATGAGTAGCTAATAGCTGTGTGCAGTAGCTAGTAGCTAGTAGCTAGTAATATCATCACCCACATGGTTCACATTGTATCAGAGACTCAAGGGAAGCCAGTAGTCAACATGAGTAGCTAATAGCTGTGTGCAGTAGCTAGTAGCTAGTAGCTAGTAGCTAGTAATATCATCACCCACCTGATTCACATTGTATCAGAGACTCAAGGGAAGCCAGTAGTCAACATGAGTAGCTAATAGCTGTGTGCAGTAGCTAGTAGCTAGTAGCTAGTAGCTAGTAATATCATCACCCACCTGGTTCACATTGTATCAGAGACTCAAGGGAAGCCAGTAGTCAACATGAGTAGCTAATAGCTGTGTGCAGTAGCTAGTAGCTAGTAGCTAGTAATATCATCACCCACCTGGTTCACATTGTATCAGAGACTCAAGGGAAGCCAGTAGTCAACATGAGTAGCTAATAGCTGTGTGCAGTAGCTAGTAGCTAGTAGCTAGTAATATCATCACCCGCATGATTCACATTGTATCAGAGACTCAAGGGAAGCCAGTAGTCAACATGAGTAGCTAATAGCTGTGTGCAGTAGCTAGTAGCTAGTAGCTAGTAGCTATCATCACCCGTTCACATTGTATCAGAGACTCAAGGGAAGCCAGTAGTCAACATGAGTAGCTAATAGCTGTGTGCAGTAGCTAGTAGCTAGTAGCTAGTAATATCATCACCCACCATGATTCACATTGTATCAGAGACTCAAGGGAAGCCAGTAGTCAACATGAGTAGCTAATAGCTGTGTGCAGTAGCTAGTAGCTAGTAGCTAGTAATATCATCACCCACCAGGTTCACATTGTATCAGAGACTCAAGGGAAGCCAGTAGTCAACATGAGTAGCTAATAGCTGTGTGCAGTAGCTAGTAGCTAGTAGCTAGTAATATCATCACCCACCTGATTCACATTGTATCAGAGACTCAAGGAAGCCAGTAGTCAACATGAGTAGCTAATAGCTGTGTGCAGTAGCTAGTAGCTAGTAGCTAGTAATATCATCACCCCTGATTCACATTGTATCAGAGACTCAAGGGAAGCCAGTAGTCAACATGAGTAGCTAATAGCTGTGTGCAGTAGCTAGTAGCTAGTAGCTAGTAATATCATCACCCACCTGATTCACATTGTATCAGAGACTCAAGGGAAGCCAGTAGTCAACATGAGAAGCTAATAGCTGTGTGCAGTAGCTAGTAGCTAGTAGCTAGTAATATCATCACCCACCTGGTTCACATTGTATCAGAGACTCAAGGGAAGCCAGTAGTCAACATGAGTAGCTAATAGCTGTGTGCAGTAGCTAGTAGCTAGTAGCTAGTAATATCATCACCCACCTGGTTCACATTGTATCAGAGACTCAAGGGAAGCCAGTAGTCAACATGAGTAGCTAATAGCTGTGTGCAGTAGCTAGTAGCTAGTAGCTAGTAATATCATCACCCACCTGTTCACATTGTATCAGAGACTCAAGGGAAGCCAGTAGTCAACATGAGTAGCTAATAGCTGTGTGCAGTAGCTAGTAGCTAGTAGCTAGTACTATCATCACCCGCATGGATTCACATTGTATCAGAGACTCAAGGGAAGCCAGTAGTCAACATGAGTAGCTAATAGCTGTGTGCAGTAGCTAGTAGCTAGTAGCTAGTAATATCATCACCCACCTGGTTCACATTGTATCAGAGACTCAAGGGAAGCCAGTAGTCAACATGAGTAGCTAATAGCTGTGTGCAGTAGCTAGTAGCTAGTAGCTAGTAATATCATCACCCACCATGATTCACATTGTATCAGAGACTCAAGGGAAGCCAGTAGTCAACATGAGTAGCTAATAGCTGTGTGCAGTAGCTAGTAGCTAGTAGCTAGTAATATCATCACCCACCTGGTTCACATTGTATCAGAGACTCAAGGGAAGCCAGTAGTCAACATGAGTAGCTAATAGCTGTGTGCAGTAGCTAGTAGCTAGTAGCTAGTAATATCATCACCCGCATGTTCACATTGTATCAGAGACTCAAGGGAAGCCAGTAGTCAACATGAGTAGCTAATAGCTGTGTGCAGTAGCTAGTAGCTAGTAGCTAGTAATATCATCACCCACCTGGATTCACATTGTATCAGAGACTCAAGGGAAGCCAGTAGTCAACATGAGTAGCTAATAGCTGTGTGCAGTAGCTAGTAGCTAGTAGCTAGTAATATCATCACCCACTCACATTGTATCAGAGACTCAAGGGAAGCCAGTAGTCAACATGAGTAGCTAATAGCTGTGTGCAGTAGCTAGTAGCTAGTAGCTAGTAATATCATCACCCACCTGATTCACATTGTATCAGAGACTCAAGGGAAGCCAGTAGTCAACATGAGTAGCTAATAGCTGTGTGCAGTAGCTAGTAGCTAGTAGCTAGTACTATCATCACCGCATGATTCACATTGTATCAGAGACTCAAGGGAAGCCAGTAGTCAACATGAGTAGCTAATAGCTGTGTGCAGTAGCTAGTAGCTAGTAGCTAGTAATATCATCACCCACCTGGTTCACATTGTATCAGAGACTCAAGGGAAGCCAGTAGTCAACATGAGTAGCTAATAGCTGTGTGCAGTAGCTAGTAGCTAGTAGCTAGTAATATCATCACCCCATGATTCACATTGTATCAGAGACTCAAGGGAAGCCAGTAGTCAACATGAGTAGCTAATAGCTGTGTGCAGTAGCTAGTAGCTAGTAGCTAGTAATATCATCACCCACCTGATTCACATTGTATCAGAGACTCAAGGGAAGCCAGTAGTCAACATGAGTAGCTAATAGCTGTGTGCAGTAGCTAGTAGCTAGTAGCTAGTAATATCATTGATTCACATTGTATCAGAGACTCAAGGGAAGCCAGTAGTCAACATGAGTAGCTAATAGCTGTGTGCAGTAGCTAGTAGCTAGTAGCTAGTAATATCATCACCCATGATTCACATTGTATCAGAGACTCAAGGGAAGCCAGTAGTCAACATGAGTAGCTAATAGCTGTGTGCAGTAGCTAGTAGCTAGTAGCTAGTAATATCATCACCCACCTGATTCACATTGTATCAGAGACTCAAGGGAAGCCAGTAGTCAACATGAGTAGCTAATAGCTGTGTGCAGTAGCTAGTAGCTAGTAGCTAGTAATATCATCACCCACCTGGTTCACATTGTATCAGAGACTCAAGGGAAGCCAGTAGTCAACATGAGTAGCTAATAGCTGTGTGCAGTAGCTAGTAGCTAGTAGCTAGTAATATCATCACCCACCTGGTTCACATTGTATCAGAGACTCAAGGGAAGCCAGTAGTCAACATGAGTAGCTAATAGCTGTGTGCAGTAGCTAGTAGCTAGTAGCTAGTAATATCATCACCCACCTGATTCACATTGTATCAGAGACTCAAGGGAAGCCAGTAGTCAACATGAGTAGCTAATAGCTGTGTGCAGTAGCTAGTAGCTAGTAGCTAGTAATATCATCACCCACCTGGTTCACATTGTATCAGAGACTCAAGGGAAGCCAGTAGTCAACATGAGTAGCTAATAGCCAGTAGCTAGTAGCTAGTAGCTAGTAGCTAATATCATCACCCCACCTGATTCACATTGTATCAGAGACTCAAGGGAAGCCAGTAGTCAACATGAGTAGCTAATAGCTGTGTGCAGTAGCTAGTAGCTAGTAGCTAGTACTATCATCACCCACCTGATTCACATTGTATCAGAGACTCAAGGGAAGCCAGTAGTCAACATGAGAAGCTAATAGCTGTGTGCAGTAGCTAGTAGCTAGTAGCTAGTACTATCATTGATTCACATTGTATCAGAGACTCAAGGGAAGCCAGTAGTCAACATGAGTAGCTAATAGCTGTGTGCAGTAGCTAGTAGCTAGTACTATCATCACCCACCTGATTCACATTGTATCAGAGACTCAAGGGAAGCCAGTAGTCAACATGAGTAGCTAATAGCTGTGTGCAGTAGCTAGTAGCTAGTAGCTAGTAATATCATCACCCACCTGATTCACATTGTATCAGAGACTCAAGGGAAGCCAGTAGTCAACATGAGTAGCTAATAGCTGTGTGCAGTAGCTAGTAGCTAGTAGCTAGTAGCTAGTAATATCATCACCCACCTGATTCACATTGTATCAGAGACTCAAGGGAAGCCAGTAGTCAACATGAGTAGCTAATAGCTGTGTGCAGTAGCTAGTAGCTAGTAGCTAGTAATATCATCACCCACCTGATTCACATTGTATCAGAGACTCAAGGGAAGCCAGTAGTCAACATGAGTAGCTAATAGCTGTGTGCAGTAGCTAGTAGCTAGTAGCTAGTAGTATATCATCACCCACCTGATTCACATTGTATCAGAGACTCAAGGGAAGCCAGTAGTCAACATGAGTAGCTAATAGCTGTGTGCAGTAGCTAGTAGCTAGTAGCTAGTAATATCATCACCCACCTGTTCACATTGTATCAGAGACTCAAGGGAAGCCAGTAGTCAACATGAGTAGCTAATAGCTGTGTGCAGTAGCTAGTAGCTAGTAGCTAGTAATATCATCACCCACCTGTTCACATTGTATCAGAGACTCAAGGGAAGCCAGTAGTCAACATGAGTAGCTAATAGCTGTGTGCAGTAGCTAGTAGCTAGTAGCTAGTAATATCATCACCCACCTGTTCACATTGTATCAGAGACTCAAGGGAAGCCAGTAGTCAACATGAGTAGCTAATAGCTGTGTGCAGTAGCTAGTAGCTAGTAGCTAGTATATCATCACCACCTGATTCACATTGTATCAGAGACTCAAGGGAAGCCAGTAGTCAACATGAGTAGCTAATAGCTGTGTGCAGTAGCTAGTAGCTAGTAGCTAGTAATATCATCACCCACCTGATTCACATTGTATCAGAGACTCAAGGGAAGCCAGTAGTCAACATGAGAAGCTAATAGCTGTGTGCAGTAGCTAGTAGCTAGCTAGTATATCATCACCCCATTCACATTGTATCAGAGACTCAAGGGAAGCCAGTAGTCAACATGAGTAGCTAATAGCTGTGTGCAGTAGCTAGTAGCTAGTAGCTAGTACTATCATCACCCGCATGATTCACATTGTATCAGAGACTCAAGGGAAGCCAGTAGTCAACATGAGTAGCTAATAGCTGTGTGCAGTAGCTAGTAGCTAGTAATATCATCACACACCTGATTCACATTGTATCAGAGACTCAAGGGAAGCCAGTAGTCAACATGAGTAGCTAATAGCTGTGTGCAGTAGCTAGTAGCTAGTAGCTAGTAATATCATCACCCACCTGGTTCACATTGTATCAGAGACTCAAGGGAAGCCAGTAGTCAACATGAGTAGCTAATAGCTGTGTGCAGTAGCTAGTAGCTAGTAGCTAGTAGCTAGTATTATCATCACCCACCTGGATTCACATTGTATCAGAGACTCAAGGGAAGCCAGTAGTCAACATGAGTAGCTAATAGCTGTGTGCAGTAGCTAGTAGCTAGTAGCTAGTAATATCATCACCCACCTGATTCACATTGTATCAGAGACTCAAGGGAAGCCAGTAGTCAACATGAGAAGCTAATAGCTGTGTGCAGTAGCTAGTAGCTAGTAGCTAGTACTATCATCATCACACCTGGTTCACATTGTATCAGAGACTCAAGGGAAAGCCAGTAGTCAACATGAGTAGCTAATAGCTGTGTGCAGTAGCTAGTAGCTAGTAGCTAGTAATATCATCACCCACCTGGTTCACATTGTATCAGAGACTCAAGGGAAGCCAGTAGTCAACATGAGTAGCTAATAGCTGTGTGCAGTAGCTAGTAGCTAGTAGCTAGTACTATCATCACCCACCTGGTTCACATTGTATCAGAGACTCAAGGGAAGCCAGTAGTCAACATGAGTAGCTAATAGCTGTGTGCAGTAGCTAGTAGCTAGTAGCTAGTAATATCATCACCCACCTGATTCACATTGTATCAGAGACTCAAGGGAAGCCAGTAGTCAACATGAGTAGCTAATAGCTGTGTGCAGTAGCTAGTAGCTAGTAGCTAGTAGCTAGTAATATCATCACCCGCATGATTCACATTGTATCAGAGACTCAAGGGAAGCCAGTAGTCAACATGAGTAGCTAATAGCTGTGTGCAGTAGCTAGTAGCTAGTAGCTAGTAATATCATCACCCGCATGATTCACATTGTATCAGAGACTCAAGGGAAGCCAGTAGTCAACATGAGTAGCTAATAGCTGTGTGCAGTAGCTAGTAGCTAGTAATATCATCACCCACCTGATTCACATTGTATCAGAGACTCAAGGGAAGCCAGTAGTCAACATGAGTAGCTAATAGCTGTGTGCAGTAGCTAGTAGCTAGTAGCTAGTATATCATCACACCTGATTCACATTGTATCAGAGACTCAAGGGAAGCCAGTAGTCAACATGAGTAGCTAATAGCTGTGTGCAGTAGCTAGTAGCTAGTAGTATCATCACCCACCTGGTTCACATTGTATCAGAGACTCAAGGGAAGCCAGTAGTCAACATGAGTAGCTAATAGCTGTGTGCAGTAGCTAGTAGCTAGTAGCTAGTATATCATCACCCACCTGATTCACATTGTATCAGAGACTCAAGGGAAGCCAGTAGTCAACATGAGTAGCTAATAGCTGTGTGCGCTAGTAGCTAGTAGCTAGTAGCTAGTATATCATCACCCTGATTCACATTGTATCAGAGACTCAAGGGAAGCCAGTAGTCAACATGAGTAGCTAATAGCTGTGTGCAGTAGCTAGTAGCTAGTAGCTAGTAATATCATCACCCACCTGATTCACATTGTATCAGAGACTCAAGGGAAGCCAGTAGTCAACATGAGTAGCTAATAGCTGTGTGCAGTAGCTAGTAGTAGCTAGATCATCAATGATTCACATTGTATCAGAGACTCAAGGGAAGCCAGTAGTCAACATGAGTAGCTAATAGCTGTGCAGTAGCTAGTAGCTAGTAGCTAGTACTATCATCACCACGCTGGTTCACATTGTATCAGAGACTCAAGGGAAGCCAGTAGTCAACATGAGTAAGCTAATAGCTGTGTGCAGTAGCTAGTAGCTAGTAGCTGTGTAGTAGCTAGTATATCATCACCGCACCTGATTCACATTGTATCAGAGACTCAAGGGAAGCCAGTAGTCAACATGAGTAGCTAATAGCTGTGTGCAGTAGCAGTAGCTAGTAGATGATTCACATTGTATCAGAGACTCAAGGGAAGCCAGTAGTCAACATGAGTAGCTAATAGCTGTGTGCAGTAGCTAGTAGCTAGTAGCTAGTAATATCATCACCCACCTGATTCACATTGTATCAGAGACTCAAGGGAAGCCAGTAGTCAACATGAGTAGCTAATAGCTGTGTGCAGTAGCTAGTAGCTAGTAGCTAGTAATATCATCACACACCTGATTCACATTGTATCAGAGACTCAAGGGAAGCCAGTAGTCAACATGAGTAGCTAATAGCTGTGTGCAGTAGCTAGTAGCTAGTAGCTAGTAATATCATCACCCACCTGGTTCACATTGTATCAGAGACTCAAGGGAAGCCAGTAGTCAACATGAGTAGCTAATAGCTGTGTGCAGTAGCTAGTAGCTAGTAGCTAGTAATATCATCACCCACCTGATTCACATTGTATCAGAGACTCAAGGGAAGCCAGTAGTCAACATGAGTAGCTAATAGCTGTGTGCAGTAGCTAGTAGCTAGTAGCTAGTACTATCATCACCCACCTGATTCACATTGTATCAGAGACTCAAGGGAAGCCAGTAGTCAACATGAGTAGCTAATAGCTGTGTGCAGTAGCTAGTAGCTAGTAGCTAGTAGCTAGTACTATCATATGATTCACATTGTATCAGAGACTCAAGGGAAGCCAGTAGTCAACATGAGTAGCTAATAGCATGTGTGCAGTAGCTAGTAGCTAGTAGCTAGTAATATCATCACCCACCTGGTTCACATTGTATCAGAGACTCAAGGGAAGCCAGTAGTCAACATGAGTAGCTAATAGCTGTGTAGCAGTAGCTAGTAGCTAGTAGCTAGTAATATCATCACCCACCTGGTTCACATTGTATCAGAGAGTCAAGGGAAGCCAGTAGTCAACATGAGTAGCTAATAGCTGTGTGCAGTAGCTAGTAGCTAGTAGCTAGTAGCATATCATCACCCATGGTTCACATTGTATCAGAGACTCAAGGGAAGCCAGTAGTCAACATGAGTAGCTAATAGCTGTGTGCAGTAGCTAGTAGCTAGTAGCTAGTATTATCATCACCCACCTGATTCACATTGTATCAGAGACTCAAGGGAAGCCAGTAGTCAACATGAGTAGCTAATAGCTGTGTGCAGTAGCTAGTAGCTAGTAGCTAGTATATCATCACCCGCATGATTCACATTGTATCAGAGACTCAAGGGAAGCCAGTAGTCAACATGAGAAGCTAATAGCTGTGTGCAGTAGCTAGTAGCTAGTAGCTAGTAATATCATCACCCACCTGATTCACATTGTATCAGAGACTCAAGGGAAGCCAGTAGTCAACATGAGTAGCTAATAGCTGTGTGCAGTAGCTAGTAGCTAGTAGCTAGTACTATCATCGACCGCATGATTCACATTGTATCAGAGACTCAAGGGAAGCCAGTAGTCAACATGAGTAGCTATTAGCTGTGTGCAGTAGCTAGTAGCTAGTAGCTAGTAATATCATCAACCACCTGGTTCACATTGTATCAGAGACTCAAGGGAAGCCAGTAGTCAACATGAGTAGCTAATAGCTGTGTGCAGTAGCTAGTAGCTAGTAGCTAGTACTATCATCACCCACCTGATTCACATTGTATCAGAGACTCAAGGGAAGCCAGTAGTCAACATGAGTAGCTAATAGCTGTGTGCAGTAGCTAGTAGCTAGTAGCTAGTAATATCATCACCGGGTTCACATTGTATCAGAGACTCAAGGGAAGCCAGTAGTCAACATGAGTAGCTAATAGCTGTGTGCAGTAGCTAGTAGCTAGTAATATCATCACACACCTGATTCACATTGTATCAGAGACTCAAGGGAAGCCAGTAGTCAACATGAGTAGCTAATAGCTGTGTGCAGTAGCTAGTAGCTAGTAGCTAGTAATATCATCACCCACCAGGTTCACATTTTATCTTAGACTCAAGGGAAGCCAGTAGTCAACATGAGTAGCTAATAGCTGTGTGCGGTAGCTAGTAGCTAGTAATAATCACAACACCCTGATTCACATTGTATCAGAGACTCAAGGGAAGCCAGTAGTCAACATGAGTAGCTAATAGCTGTGTGCAGTAGCTAGTAGCTAGTAGCTAGTAATATCATCACCGCAGCCTGATTCACATTGTATCAGAGACTCAAGGGAAGCCAGTAGTCAACATGAGTAGCTAATAGCTGTGTGCAGTAGCTAGTAGCTAGTAGTGTTCACATTGTATCAGAGACTCAAGGGAAGCCAGTAGTCAACATGAGTAGCTAATAGCTGTGTGCAGTAGCTAGTAGCTAGTAGCTAGTACATCATCACCGCTGATTCACATTGTATCAGAGACTCAAGGGAAGCCAGTAGTCAACATGAGTAGCTAATAGCTGTGTGCAGTAGCTAGTAGCTAGTAGCTAGTAATATCATCACCCACCTGATTCACATTGTATCAGAGACTCAAGGGAAGCCAGTAGTCAACATGAGTAGCTAATAGCTGTGTGCAGTAGCTAGTAGCTAGTAGCTAGTACTATCATCACACACCTGATTCACATTGTATCAGAGACTCAAGGGAAGCCAGTAGTCAACATGAGTAGCTAATAGCTGTGTGCAGTAGCTAGTAGCTAGTAGCTAGTAATATCATCACACCCTGTTCACATTGTATCAGAGACTCAAGGGAAGCCAGTAGTCAACATGAGTAGCTAATAGCTGTGTGCAGTAGCTAGTAGCTAGTAGCTAGTAATATCATCACCCACCTGGTTCACATTGTATCAGAGACTCAAGGGAAGCCAGTAGTCAACATGAGTAGCTAATAGCTGTGTGCAGTAGCTAGTAGCTAGTAGCTAGTAGATTCACATTGTATCAGAGACTCAAGGGAAGCCAGTAGTCAACATGAGTAGCTAATAGCTGTGTGCAGTAGCTAGTAGCTAGTAGCTAGTAGTAGTAGCTATCATCACCCGCATGATTCACATTGTATCAGAGACTCAAGGGGAAGCCAGTAGTCAACATGAGTAGCTAATAGCTGTGTGCGGTAGCTAGTAGCTAGTACGATAATCACACACCTGATTCACATTGTATCAGAGACTCAAGGGAAGCCAGTAGTCAACATGAGTAGCTAATAGCTGTGTGCAGTAGCTAGTAGCTAGTAGCTAGTAATATCATCACCCACCTGGTTCACATTGTATCAGAGACTCAAGGGAAGCCAGTAGTCAACATGAGTAGCTAATAGCTGTGTGCAGTAGCTAGTAGCTAGTAGCTAGTAATATCATCACCCACCTGATTCACATTGTATCAGAGACTCAAGGGAAGCCAGTAGTCAACATGAGTAGCTAATAGCTGTGTGCAGTAGCTAGTAGCTAGTAGCTAGTAATATCATCACCCACCTGGTTCACATTGTATCAGAGACTCAAGGGAAGCCAGTAGTCAACATGAGTAGCTAATAGCTGTGTGCAGTAGCTAGTAGCTAGTAGCTAGTAATATCATCACCCGCATGATTCACATTGTATCAGAGACTCAAGGGAAGCCAGTAGTCAACATGAGTAGCTAATAGCTGTGTGCAGTAGCTAGTAGCTAGTAGCTAGTAGTATATCATCACCGCACCTGATTCACATTGTATCAGAGACTCAAGGGAAGCCAGTAGTCAACATGAGAAGCTAATAGCTGTGTAGCTAGTAGCTAGTAGCTAGTAGCTAGTATATCATCACACCTGGATTCACATTGTATCAGAGACTCAAGGGAAGCCAGTAGTCAACATGAGTAGCTAATAGCTGTGTGCAGTAGCTAGTAGCTAGTAGCTAGTAATATCATCACACCTGGTTCACATTGTATCAGAGACTCAAGGGAAGCCAGTAGTCAACATGAGTAGCTAATAGCTGTGTGCAGTAGTAGCTAGTAGCTAGTAGCTAGTAATATCATCACCCACCTGATTCACATTGTATCAGAGACTCAAGGGAAGCCAGTAGTCAACATGAGTAGCTAATAGCTGTGTGCAGTAGCTAGTAGCTAGTAGCTAGTATATCATCACCCGCATGATTCACATTGTATCAGAGACTCAAGGGAAGCCAGTAGTCAACATGAGTAGCTAATAGCTTGTGTGCAGTAGCTAGTAGCTAGTAGCTAGTAATATCATCACCACCTGATTCACATTGTATCAGAGACTCAAGGGAAGCCAGTAGTCAACATGAGTAGCTAATAGCTGTGTGCAGTAGCTAGTAGCTAGTAGCTAGTAATATCATCACCACCTGATTCACATTGTATCAGAGACTCAAGGGAAGCCAGTAGTCAACATGAGTAGCTAATAGCTGTGTGCAGTAGCTAGTAGCTAGTAGCTAGTAATATCATCACCCACCTGTTCACATTGTATCAGAGACTCAAGGGAAGCCAGTAGTCAACATGAGTAGCTAATAGCTGTGTGCAGTAGCTAGTAGCTAGTAGCTAGTAATATCATCACCCACCTGGTTCACATTGTATCAGAGACTCAAGGGAAGCCAGTAGTCAACATGAGTAGCTAATAGCTTGTGTGCAGTAGCTAGTAGCTAGTAGCTAGTAATATCATCACACCTGATTCACATTGTATCAGAGACTCAAGGGAAGCCAGTAGTCAACATGAGTAGCTAATAGCTGTGTGTGCAGTAGCTAGTAGCTAGTAGCTAGTAATATCATCACCCACCTGGTTCACATTGTATCAGAGACTCAAGGGAAGCCAGTAGTCAACATGAGAAGCTAATAGCTGTGTGCAGTAGCTAGTAGCTAGTAGCTAGTACTATCAGTCCCGCATGATTCACATTGTATCAGAGACTCAAGGGAAGCCAGTAGTCAACATGAGTAGCTAATAGCTGTGTGCAGTAGCTAGTAGCTAGTAGCTAGTAATATCATCACCCACCTGATTCACATTGTATCAGAGACTCAAGGGAAGCCAGTAGTCAACATGAGTAGCTAATAGCTGTGTGCAGTAGCTAGTAGCTAGTAGCTAGTAATATCATCACCCACCTGGTTCACATTGTATCAGAGACTCAAGGGAAGCCAGTAGTCAACATGAGTAGCTAATAGCTGTGTGCAGTAGCTAGTAGCTAGTAGCTAGTAATATCATCACCCGCATGATTCACATTGTATCAGAGACTCAAGGGAAGCCAGTAGTCAACATGAGTAGCTAATAGCTGTGTGCAGTAGCTAGTAGCTAGTAGCTAGTAGATCATCACCCACCTGATTCACATTGTATCAGAGACTCAAGGGAAGCCAGTAGTCAACATGAGTAGCTAATAGCTGTGTGCAGTAGCTAGTAGCTAGTAGCTAGTAATATCATCACCCACATGATTCACATTGTATCAGAGACTCAAGGGAAGCCAGTAGTCAACATGAGTAGCTAATAGCTGTGTGCGGTAGCTAGTAGCTAGTAGCGATAATCACACACCTGATTCACATTGTATCAGAGACTCAAGGGAAGCCAGTAGTCAACATGAGTAGCTAATAGCTGTGTGCAGTAGCTAGTAGCTAGTAGCTAGTACTATCATCACCCACCTGATTTCACATTGTATCAGAGACTCAAGGGAAGCCAGTAGTCAACATGAGTAAGCTAATAGCTGTGTGCAGTAGCTGTGTAGTAGCTAGTAGCTAGTTATACTATCATCACCCATGATTCACATTGTATCAGAGACTCAAGGGAAGCCAGTAGTCAACATGAGTAGCTAATAGCTGTGTGCAGTAGCTAGTAGCTAGTAGCTAGTAATATCATCACCCATCTGGTTCACATTGTATCAGAGACTCAAGGGAAGCCAGTAGTCAACATGAGAAGCTAATAGCTGTGTGCAGTAGCTAGTAGCTAGTAGCTAGTATATCATCACCCACCTGATTCACATTGTATCAGAGACTCAAGGGAAGCCAGTAGTCAACATGAGTAGCTAATAGCTGTGTGCAGTAGCTAGTAGCTAGTAGCTAGTAATATCATCACCCACCTGGTTCACATTGTATCAGAGACTCAAGGGAAGCCAGTAGTCAACATGAGTAGCTAATAGCTGTGTGCAGTAGCTAGTAGCTAGTAGCTAGTAATATCATCACCCACCTGGATTCACATTGTATCAGAGACTCAAGGGGAAGCCAGTAGTCAACATGAGTAGCTAATAGCTGTGTGCAGTAGCTAGTAGCTAGTACTATAGCTGATCACATTGTATCAGAGACTCAAGGGAAGCCAGTAGTCAACATGAGTAGCTAATAGCTGTGTGCAGTAGCTAGTAGCTAGTAGCTAGTACCTGATTCACATTGTATCAGAGACTCAAGGGAAGCCAGTAGTCAACATGAGTAGCTAATAGCTGTGTGCAGTAGCTAGTAGCTAGTAGCTAGTATATCATCACCGCATGATTCACATTGTATCAGAGAGTTAGTCAACATGAGTCATAGTAGAGCTAGCTAAGCAGCCAGTAGTCAACATGAGTAGCTAATAGCTGTGTGCAGTAGCTAGTAGCTAGTAGCTAGTAATATCATCACCGCATGATTCACATTGTATCAGAGACTCAAGGGAAGCCAGTAGTCAACATGAGTAGCTAATAGCTGTGTGCAGTAGCTAGTAGCTAGTAGCTAGTACTATCATCACCGCATGATTTCACATTGTATCAGAGACTCAAGGGAAGCCAGTAGTCAACATGAGTAGCTAATAGCTGTGTGCAGTAGCTAGTAGCTAGTAGCTAGTAATATCATCACACCTGACCTGGTTCACATTGTATCAGAGACTCAAGGGAAGCCAGTAGTCAACATGAGTAGCTAATAGCTGTGTGCAGTAGCTAGTAGCTAGTAGCTAGTAATATCATCCCATGATTCACATTGTATCAGAGACTCAAGGGAAGCCAGTAGTCAACATGAGTAGCTAATAGCTGTGTGCAGTAGCTAGTAGCTAGTAGCTAGTACTATCATCACCACGCTGATTCACATTGTATCAGAGACTCAAGGGAAGCCAGTAGTCAACATGAGTAGCTAATAGCTGTGTGCAGTAGCTAGTAGCTAGTAGCTAGTAATATCATCAACCCTGATTCACATTGTATCAGAGACTCAAGGGAAGCCAGTAGTCAACATGAGTAGCTAATAGCTGTGTGCAGTAGCTAGTAGCTAGTAGCTAGTAATATCATCACCCACCTGGATTCACATTGTATCAGAGACTCAAGGGAAGCCAGTAGTCAACATGAGTAGCTAATAGCTGTGTGCAGTAGCTAGTAGCTAGTAGTAGCTTAGTAATATCATCACCCACCTGGTTCACATTGTATCAGAGACTCAAGGGAAGCCAGTAGTCAACATGAGTAGCTAATAGCTGTGTGCAGTAGCTAGTAGCTAGTAGCTAGTAATATCATCACCCACCTGGTTCACATTGTATCAGAGACTCAAGGGAAGCCAGTAGTCAACATGAGTAGCTAATAGCTGTGTGCAGTAGCTAGTAGCTAGTAGCTAGTAATATCATCACCCACCTGGTTCACATTGTATCAGAGACTCAAGGGAAGCCAGTAGTCAACATGAGTAGCTAATAGCTGTGTGCAGTAGCTAGTAGCTAGTAGCTAGTAGTATATCATCACACCCTGATTCACATTGTATCAGAGACTCAAGGGAAGCCAGTAGTCAACATGAGTAGCTAATAGCTGTGTGCAGTAGCTAGTAGCTAGTAGCTAGTAATATCATCACCCACCTGATTCACATTGTATCAGAGACTCAAGGAAGCCAGTAGTCAACATGAGTAGCTAAATAGCTGTGTGCAGTAGCTAGTAGCTAGTAGCTAGTAATATCAATCACCGCACCTGATTCACATTGTATCAGAGACTCAAGGGAAGCCAGTAGTCCAAACATGATAGCTAATAGCTGTGTGGCAGTAGCTAGTAGCTAGTAGCTAGTACTTATCATACCTGATTCACATTGTATCAGAGACTCAAGGGAAGCCAGTAGTCAACATGAGTAGCTAATAGCTGTGTGCAGTAGCTAGTAGCTAGTAGCTTAGTATTATCATCACAACACCTGATTCACATTGTATCAGAGACTCAAGGGAAGCCAGTAGTCAACATGAGTAGCTAATAGCTGTGTGCAGTAGTTAGTAGCTAGTAGCTAGTAATATCATCACCGCATGGTTCACATTGTATCAGAGACTCAAGGGAAGCCAGTAGTCAACATGAGTAGCTAATAGCTGTGTGCAGTAGCTAGTAGCTAGTAGCTAGCTAGTATTATCATCCACCCACCTGTTTCACATTGTATCAGAGACTCAAGGGAAGCAGTAGTCAACATGAGTAGCTAATAGCTGTGTGCAGTAGCTAGTAGCTAGTAGCTAGTAAATATCATCACCCCACCGGTTCACATTGTATCAGAGACTCAAGGGAAGCCAGTAGTCAACATGAGTAGCTAATAGCTGTGTGCAGTAGCTAGTAGCTAGTAGTAGCTAGTAATATCATTCACCACCCCTGATTCACATTGTATCAGAGACTCAAGGGAAGCCAGTAGTCAACATGAGAAGCTAATAGCTGTGTGCAGTAGCTAGTAGCTAGTAGCTAGTACTATCATCACCGCCATGATTCACATTGTATCAGTGACTCAAGGGAAGCAGTAGTCAACATGAGTAGCTTAGCTGTGTGCAGTAGCTAGTAGCTAGTCATATCATCATACACCTGATTCACATTGTATCAGAGACTCAAGGGAAGCCAGTAGTCAACATGAGTAGCTAATAGCTGTGTGCAGTAAGCTAGTAGCTAGTAGCTAGTACTATCATCACCACCAGTGATTCACATTTATCAGAGACTCAAGGGAAGCCAGTAGTCAACATGAGTAGCTAATAGGCTGTGCAGTAGCAGTAGTAATATCAATCACACACCTGCAGTAGCTAAGGAAAGCCAGTAGTCACATGAGTAGCTAATATCAGTTAGCAGTAGCTATCACCTGGTTCACATGTATCAGAGCTCAAGAGCCAGGGAGTAGTCAACATGAGTAGCTTATAAAAGCTGTGTGCATAGCTAGTAGCTAGTAGCTAGTAGCTAGATTAATCATCCACCTGGTTCACATTGTATCAGAGAGGACCTCAAGGGAAGCCAGTAGTCAACATGAGTAGCTAAATAGCTGTGTGCAGTAGTAGTAGCTAGTAGCTAGTAATATCATCAACCCACCTGTTCACATTGTATTCATTGGTTCAGAGACTCAAGGGAAGCCAGTAGTCAACATGAGTAGCTAATAGCTGTGTGCAGTAGCTAGTAGCTAGTAAATCATCAAGCCACCTGATTCACATGTACAGAGTAAAGGCAACATAGAAGCTGAGTAGCTCAGTAGCTAGTAATAATCATCACCCACCCGCGCCCAGGTTCACATTGTATCTAGACTCAAGGAAGCAGTAGTCAACATGAAGTAGCTAATAGCTTTGCCGGTAGTAGCTAGTAGTACACTCACCACCGTCACATTGTATCAGAGACTCAAGGAAGCCAGTAGTCATGAGTAGCTAATAAGCTGTGTGCAGTAGCTAGTAGCTAGTAATATCATCACACACCTGACTTCCACATTGTATCAAGAGGACTGGTCAACATTGAGTAGGCTAGTAGCTAGTGTCACAAACCTGATTCACAGTAGCCAGGCTAATAGCTGTGTGGCAGTAGCTAGAGTAGTGGCTAGTAATATCATCACCACCTGATTCCACAATTGTATCAGAGACTCAACGGGGAAGCAGTAGTCAACATGAGTAGCTATAGCTGTGTGCAGCTAGTAGCTAGTAGCTAGTAGCTAGTAATATTCATCCACACCCGCATGATCTCACATTGTATCAGAGGACTCAAGCGGAAGCCAGTAGTCAACATGAGTAGCTAATAGCTGTTGCTGCAGTAGCTAAGCTAGTAGCTAGTACGATAATCACACAACCTTGATCACATTGTATCAGAGACTCAAGGGAAGCCAGTAGTCAAACATGAGTAGCTAATAGCTGTGTGCAGTAGCTAGTAGCTAGTAGCTAGTAATATCATCACCCACCTGATTCACATTGTATCAGAGATTCAAGGAAGCCAGTAGTCAACAAAATGAGAAGCAGCTGTTGCAGTAGCTAGTAGCTAGTGTAGCTAGTACATTGTAAGGGAAACCAGTAATCAAACATGAGAAGGCAGCAGTAGCCTAGTAGCTAAGTGAGCTTCAACATAGAGAATCATGTAGTAGCCCCTGTGTGCGAGTAAGCTAGTAGCTAGTGCTAGTAATATCTCATCTTCCTGCTAGTAAATCCACATACGATCTCAGAGACTCAAGGGAAGCCAGTAATCTTGACATTGAGTAGCTAAGTAGCTGTGTGACAGTAGCTAGTAGCTAGTAATTTATCACCTGCCATTGTATCAGAGAAGGGAAGCGATAGTCAACATGGAGTATAATAGCTGTGTGCAGATCTAGTAGCTAGTTATTGCCTAGCTAGTTCACTAGAGACTCAGTAGTCTAGCTAAGTAGCGTAGCTAGTAGCTAGATACGATCATCACATTGTATCCAGAGACTCAAGGAAGCCATAGTCAACATGAGTAGCTAATAGCTGTGTGCATAGCTAGTAGCTAGTAGCTAGTTCTATCAAATATCATCACCCCACCTGGTTCACATTGTATCAGAGACTCAAGGGAAGCCAGTAGTCATGCAAGTAGCTCATGAGAAGCTGAAATAGCTGTGTGCAGTAAGCTAGTAGCTAGTACTATCATCACCCCATGATTCACATTGTATCAGAGACTCAAGGGAAGCCAGTAGTCAACAGTGAAGAAAGCTTAATAGCTGTGCAGTGCTAGTAGCTAGTAGCTAGTAGCTATACTTTAGTAATATGCATCTCGCGCACCTGATTCACATTGTATCAGAGACTCAGAACTCAATGGAAGCCAGTAGTCAACATGAGAAGCTAATAGCTTGTGTCTAGGTAGCTAGTAGCTAGTAATATCATCACAGCAGATTCACATTGTATCAGAGACTTGTAGCTAGTAGAGATTTAGAAGCCCTAGTAGCGCATGATTTAGCCTAGTGTATGTCCAACATGAGTAGCAAGTCGCAGTAGTGCAGTAGCAGTAGTAGCTTAGCCAGTTCACATTGTATCAGAGATACAGTGTCAACTGAGTAGCTAATAAGCTGTGTGCAGTAAGCTAGTACTAATCATCACCCGAACCTGATTCACATTGTATCAGAGAGACTCAATGGGAAGCCAGTAGTCAACATGAGTAGCTAGCTAGTAGCTAGCTACTATTCACTATCATCACCCACCGATGATTCACATTTGTATCAGAGACTCAAGGGAAGCCAGTAGTCAACATGTAGTAGTAGCTAATAGCTGTGTGGGTAGCTAGTAGCTAGTATATCATCATTCACCCTCAACATTGTATCAGAGACTCAAGGGAAGCCAGTAGTCAACATGCGGTAGCTAGTAGCTATACGGCTGATTCACTGACTCAGCCAGTAGCGTATGAGTAGCTAATAGCTAGTAGCTAGTGGCTAGTAATATCCTCACCCACCTGTTTCACATTGTATCAGAGACTCAAGGGAAGCCAGTAGTCAACATGAGTAGCTAATATCAGTGTGCAGTAGGTACTAAGCTAGTAGCTAGTAATATCATCCTGGTTTCACATTGTTCAAGAGAGTCAAGGGAAAGCGAGTAGTCAAACTGAAAGCTAATAGCTGTGTGCAGTGTCGCTAGTAAGGCTAGTAGCTATGCACCTGCAGCATTGTATCAGAGACTGCAAGGGAAGCCAGTAGTCAACATGAGTAGCTAATAGTTGTGTGCAGTAGCTAGCTAGTAGCTTAAGCTAGTATTATCATCACCCACCTGGTTCTACATTGTATTGTAGTCAACATGAGTAGCTAATAGTGTAGTAGCAGCTAGTCGACCCGCATGATTCTACATTTAATCAGAGACCAAGGGAAGCCAAGTCAACATGAGAAGCTAATAGCTGGTGTAGCTAGTAGCTAGTAGCTAGTAGCTAGCATTATCATCACCCACTGATTCACATTGTATCAGAGATTCAAGGAAAGCCAGTAGTCACATAGTAGCTAAGATAGCTGTGGTGCAGTAGCTAGTAGCTAGTAGGCTAGCATGATTCACATTGTATCAGTGATCAAGGGAAGCCAGTAGTCAACATGAGTCTATTAGCTGTGTGCAAGCTGCCTAGTAGTGTCATCAACCATTCACATTGTTCAGAGACACAAGGGAAGCCAGTAGTCAACATGAGTAGCTTATAGCTTGTGCAGTAGCTAGTAGCTAGTAGCTAGTAGCTAGTTCTTATTCACACCCACCCTGCATTCACATTTATCAAGAGTCAAGGAAGCCATGTACGTCAACAGTAGAAATGCTAATATCTGCTGTGCAGTAAAGCTAGTAGGCTAGTAGCTAACTATCATCCGACCGCCTGATTCACATTGTATCAAGAGACTCAAGGGAAGCCAGTTAGTCAATATGAGTAGCTAATAGCTGTGTGCAGTAGGCAGTAGTAGTAGCTAGTAATCATCATCACCCACCTGGATTCACATTGTAGTCAGAGACAAGCGGAAGCAGCTAGTCAACATGAGTAGCGTGTTAATAGCTGTGTGCAGTAGCTAGTAGCTAGTAGTAGTAGCTATAATCATCATCACCCACATGATTACATTGTATCAGGAGACTCAAGGGAAGCCAGTAGTCAACCATGTAGCTAAAAAGCTTGTGTGCAGTAGCTAGTAGCTAGTAGCTAGTAAATCATCTCCCGCCTATTCACATTGTCATCAGAGACTCAGGGAAGCCAGTAGTCAACATGAGTAGCTAATAGCTGTGTGAGCAGCTGCCAGTAGCTAGTAGCTAGTAGCTAGTAATATCATCACCCACCTGATTCACATTGTATCAAGATTAGAGAAGTCAAGGGAAAGCCAGTAGTAGTCAACATGAGTAAGCTAATAGCTGTGTGCAGTAGCTAGTAGCTAGTAGCGATAATATCATCAACCCGCACCTGATTTCACATTTGTATCAGAGACTCAAGGAAGCCAGTACATCAACATGAGAAAGCCTAATAGCTGTGTGCAGTTTAGCTAGTAGCTGTAGCTAGTAATATCATGTAAAGTAGCTACTAGCTAGTTTTAGTAGCTAGTAATATCATCTGAGTAGCCTACTAGCTAGTAGCTAGTACTAGTAGCTATAATATATCACCCACCTGGTTCACATTGTATCAGAGAGTCAATGTGAAGCGGAGTAGTCAACATGAGTAGCTAATAGCTGTGTGCGTAGCTAGTAGCTAGTAAGCTAGTAATATTCATCACCCACCTGGTTCACATTGTATTAGAGATTCAAGGGAAGCCAGTAGCTCAAACATGAGAAGCTAATAGCTGTGTGCAGTAGGCTAGTAGCTAGTAGGCTAGTAGCTAGTAGCTAGTAATATCATCACCCACCTGATCACTATGTAATCAGGAGACTCAGGAGCCATGTATGTCTAACCTATGAGAAGCTAATAGCTGTGTGCAGTACGCTAGTAGCTAGTAGCTTAGTTCTATCATCACCCGCATGATTCACATTGGTATCAGAGACTCAAGGGAGCCAGTAGTCAAACATGAGTAAGCTAATAGCTGTGGCAGTAGCTAGTAGCTAGTAGTAGTAATATCATCAACCAACCTGGTTCACATTGTTATCAAGAGGTAACTCAAGGGAAGCCAGTAGTCAACTATGAGTAGTCTATATAAGCTGTTTGCATGTAGCTAGTAGCTAGTAGCTAGTAATATCATCACCACCTGATTTCACATTGTATCAGAGACTCAAGGGAAGCCAGCATACGTTCAACATGAGAGCTAATAGCTGTGTGGCAGTAGTAGTAGCTAGTAAGCTAGTACTATCATCACCCGCAGTATTTTCTCAATTGTATCAGAGACTCAAGGGATAGCCAGTGAGTCAACATGAGAAGCTAATAGCTGGTTGCAGTGGCTAGTTAGCTAGTGCTAGTAGCTAGTACTCATCATCACCCCGCATGAATTCAACATTGTATCAGAGACTCAAGGG